>JARHVA010003093.1:0-292500 GCA_037957365.1 Torreya grandis
TATATATATGGCCCCATATCCATTTATTATTTATGCTCTATAACCTAATTTTTTGTCATAATTTTTGTTATACTAAGTTTAATATATTATTTGTTTGGTCTTTTAAACAAACAAGTAAATTATTTACCTAAAAATATTTGTTTGAATATATTTGTTAAAAACACTTTGTATGTTGGTTTTCTTAGAAATTTCATGTATGTCTAAATATTTTTTCCTTAAACTCAAAATCTATGAAATGAGTATTTTCAAGTTAGTAGAAATATAATTGAAATGATAATGAGGCTCTATTGTATTTATTCATTTTATTTAAAATAAGCATCTTAGAGGAAATGAGTTTCTTTTTTATTTAAAATAAGTATGTGGTACATGCCAACCACATAATATAATTTGTTTTGTTATGTTCATTACTTAAAATTAGTATATTGAATGCCATTGTTTCTTAGAGAAATGAGTTTCTTGTTTGTTTAAAATAAATATGTGGTAAAGAGCAACCACATAATATAATTCATTTTTATCCTTGTGCTTTTTAAAAAATAAGTATCTTGAATGCCATTATTTCTCAGAGGCAGAGAATAAATCAATGGTAAAGACCAATGAAATAATATAATAAATAGAGTATAGCAAAAATTTTGACAAAAAATCAGAGTATGAAGTATAAATAATAAACTGACTATGGGGCCATAAGGTAAGACAAATATGAAAAGCAAGGATGGAAAGAAAATAAATTTAAGGAAATTCTTTTTAGGGAATTTATCATTATATTTATTCATTTCAAGAATTAATATAGATGATTATGCATGCAAATAACTACTCTCAATCTTCTATTTTATTAAGAGTATGTGTCTATAATAGTTATAAACTCTATTATATAGATGTATATGTATTCAATTATAAGTATTTTTCTTGAATACATATGTGATGATTTATTGATTTTTCTATTCATTGATGCAAGCTATTGGTAGGAGTGAAGCTCTAGTAGTCAAAAGATTGGGATGAGAGGTTGGAAATGAAGGTGCAAAAAATTTATAAGCTAGTTTCCTTGTCATTTCAACTACAAAGTATGGATTTGTATTTCTTTTGGTCTAAATACTAAGAGAAGTTATTTGCATTTGTATTCATCTATATTGAAATGAATAAATATAATGATAAGTTCCTTGAAAAGTATTTATTTAAATATAGTTTATCAAAACACTATCTTTCAAATGTCTTAACCATATCCATAATCAATAATGATAAGGTCTTCCAAAATATCTTAACCATATCCATAATCAATAATGGCCTTTTAAATATATTTTTATTTCAATCAAAAAACTATGCCAACTAAAATATAAATAATACCTTAAGTGTATTATGTCTTAAGTCACAAGTGGTCCTTAACACATTTATAAAATTGAGTAAAACAAACTTATTTTTCCTTCTATATGGATTTAATGAATAAAAAACTTAGTAATAACTAACTAAAACTATAAGTATAAACTTGTAAGTTGAAATTGCTATGTCTTCAAGACTTAAAATCTTAAAAAACCATGTAGTGTTAAAAGAGGTTAATGACATAAATGACTTCACATCCTAAATTATCACACCTAATGTATATTTTATTTCTAGCATTGAATGTGGTGCAGGTAGAATTAAGGCTACAGGGATCGATGTTGAGATATTACTTCATTTTTTAGTGAATTGGTTTTGGCATATTGAAGTGCTAACGTAAAATTTAATGTTGGTCTAAAATATCACCCATGGGATTAATGGAAGTTGTTTGAATACATATGTGACATTTTAATCAAATTTATAGTCATTTATGCAATCTATTATAGGAAGGGAGGCTGTTGGTCCAATATAGATACTTACAGTTCATTACACTATAGATGCCTCAAGTAAGTTTGGTATAAAATAACATGGAAATATGGTAATATACTTATGCATATCTATAATATAGTTTTCAACTATTATAAACATGTTCTCTTAATCAAACATAACACAAACTACACCTACTTGGTATAAAATAACAAGGGAATACCATAATATACCTATGCATCTCTATAATAGAGTTTTCAATTGTTATAGACATGTTCTCTTAATCAAACAAAACACAAAAAATACACTTTCTTGGTATAAAATAACAAGGGAATACCAAAATATACTTATGCATATCTATAATAGAGTTTACAATTGTTATAGACATGCTATCTTAATCAAATAGAACATAAAAGTACACCTGATTAGTATAAAATAAAAAGGGAATGCCATAATAAACTTATGAATCTTTATAATAGAATTTACAACTATTATATCCATGTTATCTTAATCAAACATAACACAAAAATACACTTGCTTAGCATAAAATAACAAGATAATGCCACAATATACTTATACATATCTATAATAGAGTTTACAACTATTATAGACATGTTCTCTTGATCAAACAAAACAAAAAAATACACTTGCTTCATATAAAATAATAAGGGAACACCACAATATACTTGTGCATCTCTATAATAGAGTTTATAACTATTATAAACATGTTCTCTTAATTAAAAAAACACAAAAATATGCCTACTTGGTATAAAATAACAGGGGAACATCACAATATACTTATGCATCTCTATAATAGAGTTTACAACTATTAGACATGTTCTCTTAATCAAACAAAACACAAAAATACGCCTACATGATATAGAATAATAAGGGAAAGCCACAATATATTTATGCATCTCTATAATATATTTGCAACTTTGATATGAATGTTATCTTAATCAAACAAAACACAAAAATAAACATGCTTGGCATAAAATAACAAGGGAATACCATAATATAGTTTACAACTATTAAAGAGATGTTATCTTAATCAAACATAACATTAAAATACACCTACTTGGCATAAATAATAAGGGAACACCACAATATACTTATGCATCTCTATAATAGAGTTTATAGCTATTATAGACATGTTTTCTTAATCAAATAGAACATAAAAATACACCTTCTTGGTATAAAATAAAAATGGAATGCCACAATATACTTATGCATTTCTATAATAGAGTTTACAACTGCTATAGACATGTTCTCATAATCAAATAGAACACAAAAATACACCTACTTGGTATAAAATAATAATGGAACACCATAATATAATTATGCATATCTATAATAGAGTTTACAAATGTTATAGACATGTTCTCTTAATTAAATGAAACAAAAAAATACACATTTTACTAATCAAGTATTAACACTTTTCCATCAATATTAAAGTCACTTAGTATTAATTATCAAAATGAAATATGATTACATGAATCCACGGATTTTTTTTTGAGATCACAAAATCTACTATCCTTCATCAATCAACCTTAGATTTTAGATGCCTAACTTTCAAATTTCAACATGCTAGTTTTATTCACTTTGTTCTTGATAATTGTTACATTTATTATCTTGAAAAGTTGTTGGACTTGGATCATGTACTATATAACTCTATGAGTGTAGTGTGTTTGAAGAATTATTAGTTAATCCTCTTCTTTTAGATGTAGACTGCTAAATTGTTAGAGCTCTATCAAATGGAAAATCTAAGACATTATATGTAGTTGTATAGAGCCTAAAGAAAGTCTCCAAATTCTTGTCAAAATTGTTTCGTAACTTTGGATTTAAAAAAGAACAATGCACTAAAAATTATCTCATCTTCCACTGAGCCCAACATCATTATTTGTCATAAATTTTTAAGATTAATTTTTTTTGAGATACCATCACGTAGTATTTCATTCAAACTTAAAGTAGTCCATAGTCTATTAATTGAGCCATCTTTAAAACAATTCTCCACAACTGTAACTTGTTTCAACATTGTTATGGCAAATTGAATAGGTTGCTCACTTAGCTTTGACAAATCTAAAATGCCTTAAATTTGTTCACCATTCAATTCTATACTCTTGCAAAAGTTATGGACCAAGATTTTGATTTTATTCTTAAAATTTGATGAGTTAGAATTTTTCCAATATTGAGGGTACACCACAACCATGGATTCTAGTAGTTGATCTCAATAAAAATGATCTATAATCTTTTAGGATAGTCCCTCAAAGAATTGACCCCTTGTAATAGGAACTTCTTTGAGTTTATCATATTGACCAACTATGCCAAAAGTATGTAGGGGTATTTTACATTCTTGCACTTCTGTACATAAATATCCATCTTTATTAAACTGCAAATAATTACCACTATGTTCAATATTTGTCATCAAGATCTAGCTTGTGAAATTTTCCTTTGTAAATGAATATTGTGTAAAATATAAATTATCAAGGGAAAGACATATTAATTTTCTCAATGTAGAATATTATTGAATGCAAATTATTATTTATTGAGCTTTTTTTTATCATTAAATTAATTTCATCCAATATGGATAAAAGGCCACATAAGGTCAATAATGTCTCTATATCAATTAACCAAAACAAAATATCTATATCTTTATCTATTGTGTGGCAATGTTAATCTATTATTCCCATCAATGACTGATATTCTATATATACTCTATGTGTTGGTCCACAAAGGGAAATCCATCAAGTATCAACTTCCTTAAGTAGCTTGTTTCCTCACATTAAACCTTTACCAAAATTTTGAAATTATAATTTTTTTTTGGAATTCTACAAAAGTATGAATGGATCTCATGAATAATATCTTCAATTTTTGAGACTAATGTAAACTTTCTCAAAATTTTGAATTCCAAATTTATTCTAGGTACCATGTAATGAATACCAATAATAGATGGTGTATAATAAGTTTTTAGCCTTGCATAATTGATTCTCCATCTACCCCTACATAAATAATTTTTATTGTAATTAAGAAATCATCCATGCCACCAACATCTTTCAAATTATTCTTGACTAGCTCCAAAAGGTTTTAAGAAGTTGCATTTTCTTTCATTTTATGAATGACAAGAAAATGAGGTTGACAAACATGATTTATAATAGTGTAAACATGCATACATACCCAAGAAGTATTATCAATGGTTTTAACTTCATCCAATGATAATGCTATGTATCTTGAAAGCCTTATCTTCTCTTTAAGATCCTCCTTTTATACTTAAGTAAGATAATTAACCCATTCCCAACCACTAGTAACTAACAATGAGTATTTGGAAAGTCTGGGATGCTATGAAATTGTAACATGTATTTATATTCTGGATAATTGGTCATTGGTCAACCTTTGTTTTAAATGTGAAAAAAACATAAAATTTTATAGTCTTTGACATTTGGCTAATTTGAAATCTATAATGTTTCTTCCAATTGCATGAAGATTTTGTTATATTATTAGGTATTCATAGTATTCACTTGCATGCCTAACATGAAGATACTCTTCTTTTTTTGTCCATCGTATCACTAATTTCTCCTCTCAATTTATAATTTTATTTTTTTACACTTTCCACACATGGTTCTCTATGGTATCTAGTTTTAGATGCAAGTGTTTATCCCTCCCCATTTTCCAATTACATATCTTGCATCTACACTCTTTTGGTGGCTCATTAGTTTCTTCACTCAAAATAGTCTCAATGAAAGGATATTTAGAAACCCATTCATCTTGAATAGTCCTTGAAATTTACCATTTACTTGACTTCCTTTTTTGGATATATGATGAATTTCATGAATTACTTGTGAGGCTAAATCATCAACACTTTCAAAACCAGATTTTCTTAAACCAACTATTTCATGTTCATTGGCATTGTTACTTGCATCCATTGATTGAAAGTGATCATTAAACTTTTAAACATGATCTTGATCATGAGAAAGAATGTTTATTTTTGGTTGATTTTCTAAACCAATATTTATTTTTAAAGGTATTTCTTGTTGATGTTTATCAAAATATGAAAACAAGGTATTTCCATTCAATGAACACCCTAATAATTCCCTAGCACTCAAACTAGGAATAGACATTTTACAAATCAAAAACCTTTCAATGCCAACTTTATGAATCGCCAATGTAAATCACTTTGCATTGGTAGTTTGAAATTTAGCACCTAAAAATAAGTAATTATACCAACACATTTTTTTAGAAAAAGTTGAAAAATGAACTCCCAAAATATTAATTTTAAAATGATATCATAGATAGAATCTAAATCTACACAATCTATAAGTTTAGTAATTAAAACTTGAACCAAACCACAACTCACTTAAAAATTTAAAACATGGAAATAGAGGTCAACATAAATTTATAAGGACATGATAGAATTTTTAGTGAGTAGTTTGATGCACTTTGGATCTTTAATTTTATGATTGTAGGATAATAGTGATTCTAGGAAGTAATAAATGTTTCTAATAGTGCATAGGGTTTTTATAAATTCTAGGAATAATAATGAATGATGCACTAATTAAATATCTCAATTATAAAATATATGTGTGGGTGTGTGTATGAATTAGATTTTAATTAATATATTATAACCTATCCAATAGATTAAATCTCACAAAAGAGGTAATCTCTTGAAGGAAAGATTTCTAATTCTATAAAAGTATTTTATCAATGAAAACAAAACAATGAAAAGGAAAATATAATTACTATTATAACTAAGAGCAAATAAAACAACAAACTAACATACTCATAATTCAATGTCAAATATTATAATTTAATGGTCAATATTAGATTAGTCTTTTGAGATACTTATAGAGGTATGTACTCAATTTATACTAAGTAATACACATGATCTTACTATATGTACTGGATTTTTTTAAGTTATGTCATCCTCTCTTTTCATAGTTACCTTGCCTTATGGCCCCATAGTCAATTTATTATTATACTCTATACTCTGATTTGTGTCACAAATTTTTCTATACTCAATTTATTATATTATTTGGTTGGTCTTTACCACATAATTGTTTTAAACAAACAAGAAACTAATTTCCTCTAAGAAATACTCATTTTAAACAAACAAGAATTTGATTTCTTTTGAGAAATAATGGCATGCAAGATCCTTTTATAAAAAAATTACAAAGAACAAAATGAATAAAGACAATAGAGCCTTTTGAACATTTCAACCATATTTTTGACTAACCCAAAAATACCCATTTCACAGATTTTGAGTTTAAGAAAAAGATTTGAAGATATACATGAAATTTCCAAGAAAACTAACACGCACAATGTTTTGAAAAAATATATTTAAATAAATACTTTTCAATGAACTTATCATTATATTTATTAATTTCAAGATAGATGACTATGTATGCAAATAACTTCTCTCAATATTTAGAACAAAAGAAACATAAATCCATACCATACAATTGCAATCATAAGGAAACTAGATTAGAAATTATCTACATGTTGTCCCAATATTTCTACTACCATAGATTTGATTCTGCTAATATCATACATCAATGACTATAAAATTTAAAAAATGTCAGAAAAAATCTTTCTAGAAATTCTTTTCAAGGAACTTATCATTAGATTTACTCATTTCAAGATAGATGACTATTTATGTAAACAATTGCTCTCATTGTTCAGAACAAAGAATCACAATTCATACCTTATTGTTACAATCACAAGGAGACCAAATTAAATTTTTTTTGCACCTTCATTTCCAACCTCTAATCCCAATATCTTTATTTCCAAAGCTTTGATTTCATAAATAACGTGCATCAATGATTAGAAAAAATGAGAAATTGTTAGCAAAAATATTTAAAGAAATGATTTTCAGGGAACTTATCATTATATTTATTCATTTCAAGATAGATGATTATGCATGTAAACAACTATTCATAGTCTTCAAAATAAATAAATAAATTCATACCTTGTAGTTGAAATCACAAGGAAACCACCTTAGAAATTCTTAGTACCTATGTTTCTAACCTCTCATCCCAATCTTCCAACTACTAGAGCTTTACTTCTACCAAGAACTTGCATAAATGATAAGAAAATTTGAGAAAGTCTCACATATGTATTTGAGTAACTTCCATTAATCCTATGGGTTACGTGTTGGAATAATAATAAATTTTGCCTTGGGCCCTCAGTATTATAGCACCAATTCACTAAAAATGGGGAAATATCGAAACCTCAATCCCCATAGCTTTAATTCCACCCTCACCACATTCAATGCTAGAAATAAAATAAACATTAGGTTTGAAAAGTATTTATTATTAAGTTTTTTAGTTATTAAAACTATATATAAGGAAGAGCATGTGGCACCAAATAATATTCAAAACATTTTCACATATTAAATATAATTATTACATTAATCTTATTATGTCCTAGATGGTCCTTATTATTTATATACATACATAGGTACACACATACATAAATACATGCACACAAACACACACACACACACACACACACACACACACACACACACACACACCTAATGATTCCAAACTAGCCTATACATGTCTCATATAATTTCCTAATGAATCAAACCCATACATGTATAGTAACTCTAGTGAATCTGTGTCCCAAAATAGGATTGAGTATAATATATAAGATGAATATGTGTCTCAAACTATGAAATTATACAAAATTTTGGTGATTTGACCTATGTATATTTTTGTAGAATTATCCTTTTTAAAAATTTAAAAAAAAAAAAAAAAAACTACTTATATCCAATTAGATATAAATAACCACTAAAATATTCTCTATTCCCACCATTATCTAACATTTGGTTGGTATGTGCAAGTCTGGATGAGGTAAAATCTCTAATTTGAGGGAGTTATGGACATGTTTCAAGGAACTTTAAACATGTTTTATTTAGATTGAATTTTGGTCTCACTTATATCACCTCTAAGTAACCTATGCAAATCACTCACTCCTCTTAACAAGTTCATCAGATGACCCCCAAGCTTCAAAATGGCCAAAATGGTGAGAAAGAATATAGGTTCATTATCCCAAGCGGTTGTTTGATGGTTTCAAACCATAAATATATCTTATTAAAGTCATGGAGAAGTGAAATGAGGTATTTAAATAGGATTATAACATAGGTATCTATAGGTTATAATTATGCTATATATCCTCCATTTATCTACATTCATCATCCAAGGTGAAATCAAGGTGTTATTTCAAGCCAACTCATTGTGGTAGTCCTTTTAGCCTAGGGCATTATTAGAAGTCTAAAGAATAAATTTATTCATTGTTAAATGTTGGAAAAGGTATCATAAGGATATGAAAAGGTTCATAATATCCGTCAATTGGTGAACCAATTCATACACCAACCTCATAACTTTTTAGAGTTCCCTTACCAAAAACCCACTAGTAATTTCCTCAAACTCCTCATAAATAAACTATACATAGAATGCCCAAGGATAAAATTTGTGATCAATTAAAATTTATTGAATAAAAATATGTGAAAAGGTATTTCAGTTTGATATATACTTTTACATTTATATTTTTGATCAACTTGGTTCCCAAGGCAAAGATAAAAGGAAAGGAAGTTGTAAGCCTAATGATCATCTACATGCCTGGCAAAGGTAGAGTTAGATAAAACATAATGGTGAATTAAAATGGATTATTAGGATATTTTTAGGGAGTAAAGAGTAATGTGAAAGATCTATCCAATATCTATTTGACTATCAAAATGCTAATTAAACTATTTGAAGAAGGTCTACTCCCAAAATTGCAAAGGATCAAGAAGCCCATGAGAACACATAGGTCTGCCTACATGAGTGAGAAATTTGTGTGTTTGATTAATAATTGGAGGTTATTTGAGTTATTAAATATTCCAAGAGTGGATATTTTAAAATTTTCATAGGTGTAAATGAGATAAAAAACCATATAAAAGAGACAACACTCACATTATAGTCAAGATAGACCTAAAACACTACCTACAGGTTTGTCACATGAGAAACCATAAAAAAGAGGTATATATGATGAAAAAAAAGTTTAAAGGGTTTTAATATGGTAAATAATATATTTAATATCATTTTATCATCATCAAAGTGCTAATTAAATGGATGATACTCATGCTACATTCAAGTAGACCTGATTAACACCTATATGCAAATTTTTTGTGAGTTGGAGAAAATGTGTTAAAAATTACCTGAAAACATGAGGATGGATAGAGAAATAAATTTTTACATTTGACTAATAAATGATAATAGGGTTAAATTGAGTTTAAAAATTATTGAGATTAGTGAAAGGCTCAAGAAGGGGTAATTAGGCCTAAAAGGCCTAAATGAACATACATAGGCCTGTGTGTGAAGTATGAAGATGACTTGCATATTTTGGAAGTATATTAAATATTGAGAGTCTAAGGAGGGTAAATTTTATGTTTCAATATGATTAAATTATATTTTATTAATTGAGAAAGGAATTAAATGCAAGGAAAGGCCTATTAGGGTTACTTTAGTATGACCGACTATAAACCTTGGTTTTGAACCTAAGGCAGATCCCAATATATTGAAGGGTAAATTAATTGACATAGTCATTTGAATAATTAATAATATGTGATGTATACCCCAATTAAATATTTTAAATCTAAACCAACTATTTTGGTGCATCTTCTTACTCAATAATCCTTTTCAAATGCACAGTCATGTTTATATGGCTAAGAAAATTAGTTTTTAGCATGTGGGAATTTGAATGAGAAGCTACATGGGATATTGATCTCATTGTGGAAGATATAAGGTATTCTATACTCAATATTTTTTTGCATTAGTTTGTTCCTCTAGGTCCACAACTTTATAAACCATCCTTAAGAGACTAAAAGACCCTTAAACCTTTCTTAAACCCTAAATGTGACCCAATGGAAGAGATAAGAGATAAAATCCCATAAAATAGATTGAATTGGATTTTAAAAAACTAGTATGACCTTAATGCATCTACTAGGAATATGAATAAGTAATTGGATGGCATGTGTGAATTGATAGTGTATGGAAAAGTGGTCCAAAATTGCATTTGAGAGTCTATTTCCTAGGTTTCAAATGTCATTAAGTTTCCCAACCATTTACAAGGAATATTTGAGCCAATATGGAGATATTATGACCCTTTATAGGTAATTTTATATGTTTTCATAGTCACAACATGGGATATACATGGCCAATTAGGCCTTAAGGAGTACAATGTCCAAGTTGTTAGGAAGGTAGGTTGTAGGCCTATTTATAGGTATGAAAACATAAGAAATATTTTCCAAAGTTTTGTCACTTGGATTTTCACCATTTTAGGAGATGTAAAGCTCTCATAATCTAAGTGGCATAATTAAATCACCTCTAGTATTGTGTGTACCCTAAGGAATGAGGTGAATCTCTAGATAGGGCTAGTTCCCTTGATGTACCACTTTGGATTACAATTAGTAGTAAACATGGGGGTTGAAAAGGGATAAGGATAATTGAAATAAAACTAATATAAGTTAGGTGATACAAAAAATAACATGATGACATCTAAACATATTCATATTACACTTGAAATCAAAGGACAAATTAAAAATTCACTTCTCTAATCTTCATCTTCTCACATCAATGCTACATTGTGAGGTTATGGATGAATGTGCAAAGATAGGAGGACTAGAAAAGAGGAATATGATGGAAATAATAAATATAATAACTCACTTATATCATGAACATCTCCTAGAACACTTCACATGCCCTATAAGAAGATGTTGCAAATAGGTGAAAGATTGAAACAACATGCTAAGGAATCTGTGGTTTTCACAAAGCAAGATTCATCATCTAATTTAACACAATAATAAAAGTCATAAATTAGGTTAACATCAGTCATATTAATGATACAAAGGTATAAATTTAAGGATGCCTTTTCCATAATCAAGTGGAGAATCCAATACAATTCCAAAATGGTTAGTTCCTATAGAAATTGAGAGAGAGAGATAATAAGAAAGAATTATAAGGGTCAAAAAGACTTTTAAATATTATAAAAGGAGTTAATTGTGAATTTTGAGATGGTATTGGATAAGGTTTTTAAATATAATAAGGTATTGTGAATTATCCAACCTACCACTAAATGACATAATAAGGTTTTTAAATATAATTTATAACACATATAAGCTTATTGGACTCCTATTCAAGGCCTCATATAATATATGAATATCCAAACATGTCCTATCAAGATCTTTTCCTTGCTTCCATAGGCCTGAGTTTGTCCTTGAGTCAAAAATGGATCTCTTGATGTTTAAACTGCATTATAAAATCCTTAAAACCTATTTATTGATCATATTAACATGTTACCATATGTTATAACCCATATATAGTGTTATAAGATTGACTACCTCTTGATTTGGGCACTAGGCCTAGTCATGCCTAGTGTACCTATCTGTAAGATTGAGGGTTTGGGATACCCTATTGAGATTCACCTATTATTTATTGGTTATAAATGATTTTATATATGTTTTTAAACCTATAAAAAATCCCATAAAATTTCAAACATCATCTGGTTAGTCTCTTTGCCTTCACTCTTCCAAACTGTCAATTAGTGCATCAAGGGAAGTGCCCACCATTTGAGATAAAATAGGGGGTACTTCCCCTATTCTCTTAGAAAATATTGATATTTTAGAGTATTATTTGAGTTTTAAATACAATATAGATAAATTTTTATCCCTTTTTCATATGTATAGACCCCTCAAATGGATGAAAATCTCAAACAGACTTCTTGAAGGCATGTTATGCATACTTTGACTGTGTTTGGCCATTTTCCTCCTTCACATGTAACTCCTACGGTATTCCTATACATTTATAATTTTAAATAAATTTAAAAAAAAAAAAAAAAACTTTTTTATTCTTTCATTTTCATCGATAAACATTTTTAATTCATTCACTTCCAACCTAGGCCAAGTTTATACCAAAAATCCTAATTTTCTTACTCTTTGCCCATCGCATTCAACTAAAGTTGACTATATGAGGGCCTGTAGGTGTCTATGAATTTAATTATCATTTTAAAAGGATTATTTAGGCTATAAATTAATACTTATAAGTCTCAAAGTACATTTTTAAACTAGTACTCCTCTTTGGAAGCCTTAGGACACCATATTTGCATCAACCTTTAAGTCATTGTCTAGGTTGAGATGCTCTGCCCCTAAATCGTACCTAAATATGTATATATTGATCTTAAACAAGGAATTTTAAATGATATTTGAATGTATACCTATAAAATTAAAATATAATTTGATCCATATATTCCCTTATCATAATTTCTCATTGTTCTACTCAAAACCATTTTTAGCTGACTGTGTGAGAGTTTTTTAGGGATGTGTAGGTTCTAAGGCTTATTTAGGACTTTGAGATAATGAATACATACATATTGAAACCTTACACACAATAATAAGACTTAAAATATTATAATTTATATGTTAATGGTTGAAATTAGGTCCATTTCAATCACTCCAACCTTTTTGATCTTCGCCCTTGCCATGACTGTGACTTGCTCTTAGGAACCCTGCTATAAGTGTGCTTCAACTCATGAGGACTTAGGTTAGGATGTTTGGAAACCTCCATTGAATTTTTATGGTCATGTGGTATGTATTTGAACTAAAAATAACCTTTTAAAATCTTAAAACAATATTTTAGCACCAAAATTAGGATCACCATCCTATACCCTGTTGTAGGTCAACATTCCTATAGTGTATGGATTGTAGGTATATAGGTGAGTCCAATGCACAACCCATGAGTTTATTAAATGATATATTAGGTATAAATCACTAAAAAAAATTCATATATAAACATTAATACATGGTGGCAAGGTTTAATTACAACCTTTAGTAACAAAGTTTCCTTTTGACTCAGAGTTGTAGATAGCCTTGCCTGAGTTTAGTGTTTCACAGGCATATTTGGGCCTTATAACAGTTGGCCTCTACCAATCCATCTGACCCCAAACATTACCAAATTTTTATCATATATATATATATATATTATTAGTGATCAAAGATCAATATGACACTATTATATGCTATCCACAAAAGGGTGATGGTTCTCTATTTTGAAAAATTAGGGATTATAGGCCTAAAACAGTCTTTTCACCTTTTGAGACAATATCCCATCTTGAGCATCCAATTAACACCCTAGAAAAGTCTATAATTATATTTTAATCATTATAATACCTTAATAATGTTTTCACTACATATTCCAACCTCCATATATGGCCTTAATCTCTCTGCCTAGGTCACCTGCAAGTGCACATTTTGAATATGCAGATAATGGAGAGAAGTTTGGGCAATGTGTGAGTTTTAGACCTCAAGGGGAAGACATATACTATTTAAAATTTACCAAATTGGTGATTTTAAATATTGATTGTTTTAAAATAGTTCCAAAATTCTTAAATCAATGTGATTCTACCTTGTAGCCACTTGTAGATGCATACTCCAATGGCAGACTATGTATATATATTGCTCATGATTGCACCTTCCTAAATTTTTTATCTTAGATAATGGGATTGAAAGAGGATGAGACCATTAAAACATTTAAATTAACCTATCACAACCATATGGATCCATGAAAAAACATAAAGTTCCTGAAAATAATGAAAACTACTTGTTACACTCAAAAGAGACTAGTCTACAAATTTGGGGTTATTGGCTCATCCAAAACTAAAAAACATAAAACCAATCATGGGAAATGAGGGGACATATAAAATATCATATATAACCAATCTCATCAAGTGTATTGTATAGAACTTCTTAAACAAAGGTAAAACCTAATGGGTTCATAGATTAGCAAGTAGATTTGCACAGTCAACTTGTTAGCAATGGTTCATAAATATCAGAGCACCACTACTATTAAAAATAAAAACCAAAATTAATCTAACTAATTTTATAATATTACCTCAATATCATTTTTCCTAAAACCTATTGAGCTATTTGTACCAAGTAAAAAACTGCAAGTCACATTTGTTTGCCAAGAAGGGCAAGAAGAGAGATGAATGGTTTTAAGAAATAAATGACACTTCCAGTTTAATTAAATCATGGATATGAGTGTGGGGAATATTAATAGTCACATTTTAACATGTTACAAGTGTCACACTTCCCAAAGAGGCCATCTAAGTGCCAAACTCTTTCTTTTCTTTAAGAAAACTAACTTTTCTTCTGATGACCCTACAAATTTAAGTTACCAACAGTGGTTTAAGACTTATTAAGATAGTTTTCATGTGATATCACCCATTTAAATCTTCACATTTCCCAATAAACTTGTACAAAGCATTAAATACACCCTTTTGACCTCAAAATGACCTAAAAATGATAAATGGACATAAAAACTAATTGACCAGAGCCAATATAACATTAATTGACATCAATTAAAATATACTAAACCCCATAAAACTCATATTACACCCCATATATACATATACAAATCAATTTTTTACCTATAGGTGCCCTAATTTAAATAAAAAGTCAAATTTGGTCAACACAAAGCATTTGAAAAAGGATCATAGCCCATAGAATATTCTCACGGCTATTCACAGTGTTTGAAACAAGTCTCCAAATCTCAAACTAGGTATATGAAGGTCATCTCACTTTCTAGATCAAGAAGGCTAGTGGAAGACATTATAAAGGTAAGGTGAGGTTCAAAGGTCTATAAGAATCCCTTTTGATAATTGCATAATCATCTTGAAAGCTCCTTCTAGTCATAAATAGAGCATATAACTTTTCCTTGAAGGTTACTTATAATATTTATGGAAAATAATCTCTTTCTCTACTCTATTAACTATTTAGAGCATAGACTAGCTAGAAATAGATGACTTTCATTTAATTGTCAAAGCTTCTTGACATGGAATAACATATTTTTGAAGAAATGAGGTCTGATACAAACCTCTTACATAATAAAAATAGATGTTTCCTTGGAATTTATTCCTTGATCACAAAGTTATAAGGAGTCATGAAGTTCAACACTAATCTCAAAATGAATAAGAAGCTTTACAAGAGGTGGAAATTGGCATAAAACATCTTCAACATGGCAAGTGTCAATTGAAGGAATTGTAATTTCCCTCAAAAATAACATGCATAGCTCTTTGAGAATGATTTATGATAAATAAGTCATCAAAAATTTCAATAATACCTCCTACACCACTCCTATGAAGAGTTACTCTAACACATGTCATATAATGCTAAGAAGGAAGATGACAACACATTATTCTCAATTTATGCATCACTCAACTTCTATTTTGTAATTGATATGATCATGAGAGGAAGTTCATGAACTTTTCTTATCTTTTCCTTATTTATTATTCCAATTTATTCTATATATGCTACCTTGAATGGATTGTTATGGATCCTTTAGTTGAGTATGGTAAATCCTTACTCAACAAAACACTTTTACTATGCCTTTGAATGTTGAATAAAGCTGATTCTTACCTTCTCAAATGATTAAAACTAGTGTACTTGTGTGATTGTTGATGAATTCTAGTCGTGATTCCTTTACTCTCTCTCATATGTCATCTCCTACCTCTTTTTAAATTGATTGTCTTCTTCCAGGTCACATGGTGAGTTTGGATAACTTTACATAGTTTACAAGTGATTTCAGTCATTAGTGTCTTACTTAGGCCTTTTATTAGCCTTTCTATTCAACACATTGTCTACAACTTCAATGTTTAAATACTCATTCTTGAAGGACCTTATTGAGTAGTGTGATTAGATTCATGCCTAATTCATGTTCTTAGTACATAATAGTCAAGTGGATGGTGTTAATTTGGTGCATCAACTCCATCTTTTACCCTTTTTCTTTACAAACAATAGGTCTAGTAGTAGGTCAAGATGATAACATCAAGGGAGGTATCCCTATCTAGAGATTCACCTCACTAGTTAGGCCACCCACAACCTAGAGGTGTCTCCATACTATCACTTAACTGAGGAGGCTTGAACAACCTCCTCAAAGGTGTAAATTTTGATAATAACAAGCACCATTGGAACTATTATCCAATTAGGGTGATACTATTTATGAAGGGTTTTGAAACCTAGATCTTGTCCATGACACTTAGATCAACTTCTTTCCCATTTTTTATCCTCCACATCTCCTATCTCAGTCATTTTCTAGTTAAGTATTTTTTTACATCATTTATTTCTATTTTTAGAAAGGTCAAACTAGGTCAATTATGTTACAAATTATTGGTTGTATTTATTTCATATTTATACTATGATTTACTATACTCATAAAATTTAACAACCAAGGGCATAAAATCCTTAACCCTAAAAGGTTAAATCATTTGGTGAACCCAACTTAATTTGAATACTACTCAAACCTTAATCCTAAATGATAATAGGGTTTGTATCCTTATTTTTCCTATTTTCATTGGCTATGTTAAGCTCTTTAGATTTCATACATTATATTTTAATATCCCTCCTTTAGTTTGTTTACTATATTCCATCTAATAAAGTTATCTCTCTTCCCTTATAAGAAGTGTTAGGTTTAGTAGTAATCCTATTGAGCATAACCAAATTACTTCTATTCAAGCTTATACCATGGACAAAGGATGAGTTACAAGTCCCATCATTGATCCTTCACACCCTAATTTTGTGGACTTTAATGATAATGCATCTAAAGATGAACAATATAATCAAGATTGAGATGATATAGAAGATGGGAATTGGGACATTCTCCACCCCACTTATAAATTAATAATTTAGTGTTAATAAGGATGAGATTTTATATATTTTTAAAGATAAAATTTGGGAACAACCCCATGATCATGCATAGATTATGCAAGCCATAATGGAAAAAAAGAACACATAAAATAATGACAAATATTCTACACCCCCAGATAAAAATATTATTACACCTACTTTGGGGGCAACTCAACTTATACAAAAACTTGTTTTAACTCAACAAAATTCAATAATAAAAACACCTCCTATGTATTATTCCTCCTCTCTAGATGTAAAATCCCTTATGCATGATATTTATTATTTGTAGGCTAAGGTGTTACATCTTGATCAGGGTGTTACTAAGATATCACATGCCTTGGATTCTCATGTTATTTTACATACACCTTTGGAAAATCACATAGTGGAAACTCCTTTTCCATCTAGATTAGTGGCACATAATTTTAATTTTTATGATGTTAAGGGTGACCCAGAACATCATATACAAGCTTTCCATGCAACATGTTTGGACTCATGTCTAATGATTGGCTCCTTGCCAAGTTATTCCCACATGATTTTAATTAATATGCTTTGTAAAGGTTATATTATATTCCAAATCAATCTATCACCAAATTCAATCCATTGAAAAATATGTTTTTAGCACACTTCTCAATTAACATCAATGATAAGATATCATATGCTCAAGTGGCACAACTAATCAAAAATCTAATGAGTGTATTGTAGAATATGTCTTGTGATATATAACTATATTTTCAAAGATGACTATTCCAATGGTAGATAAATATCTCCAAGACATATTGAAATAGATTTTACTACCAACATTATATGAATCTATCTTGTTCAATAAGTTTCTAATGTTCACAATTTATGCCACACAGTGAAAGAAAGGGAAGTCAATCTTCTCTTTTTGGGAAAATTAAAATATACAAGTGGATCATAATCAACTAATAAGATTTATAATTAGCCTCCACATAATGTAAGGGCCATTAAAAATAAGAATGATCTAAAGGCCATAGTAAACATAGATTTAGAGAGACTTCCTCACTTGGTTTTATCAACTCCTCTATAGAGAGATTTCACCAATATTTTAGAGTGACCAACATATGTTTTTATAGAAGCTCTTTGAATACAATGTCATATCTCTCCTTCCCATAACATAAGGATGATATGACATGACCTCTTACAAATAAATATGATTCCAATGCATTTTGTAACTATCATAGGGAACTAGGCCATCGTATAAATAGATGCATCACCTTGAAACATAAGATAAAATATTTAATAGAGGCCAACATCATTGATGTGGGCACACCAATACAGGCACCCAGATTTCAATAAATGGAAGCTAAGGCATTGAATATATTTTTAGATCAATTTATAAAACATACAACTAATGAGGTAAGGAGAACTTCAAGTATTCACTATACATATAAATCACATCCACCATTGGAATCATATCACACTGCTACAAAGGAAGCACACCACATACATAATATCATTGGTGTGTATCATACTTAAATACCAACTCAACCAATCATCAATTTCTTAGAGTAGGATATTATTGATGATGATTTAGATTTATATTCACTCTTTGTATGAGCCTACACTGATCATCATCATATCTAGAGTTTGGTGGTTGATAATGGTCAAGTATTGACATGTGCACTATTACACTTCTATGGCATTTAATTTATTTAGAGTAGGACACTTATCCTACTGATATAATTATTCATTGTTTTAGTGGCCATGTTTAGAGATCCATTGGGGAGAGTGTACTTCCACTATAGATCATACCAACACATATGACCACTAGATGTAGATAAAAAATACAAGAGAGATTAGTCAAATTTTAGTGAATAAATTAAAAAAATGAAAGAAATAAATTATAAAGTCTAATACCTAGGTTGATCTATAATAATAAAAAATGCAATGCAATTAGAAATATAAAATAATAATCTTACCTCCCTTGAAGATATGCTTGAAAATTGGTTGGTGTTGAGTTCAGATTGTGATCTACAAGTCTTTATAAATGCTAGTTCCTTGTGGGAATAATCTCTCCTTATTAATTTTTATTTTTGTGACTTTGGCTTGATTTTGAAATTGATATAAGATTAAATATTCTAAGATTAATTTGGCTTAGTAACCTTACAAATATTGGATCTTACTAGAGGAATTTTGGCATAGTAATATTATGATAAAGAATCTTGTATAAATTAGAGGAAGAACCTCTAATTTATAGACTTTTGAAATGAATGTGAACCATCCATATTGAGATTAGAATGAAGGAATGAAAATAAAAGATAAATTTTTAATTCAAAATGGGAATCTTGAATTAAAAATTGGAGTGGAGAACATGTGGGACTCACAAATGAATATAAAATTAATTTGGGAGGAAGATATAATATAAAATTGGTAAGTATGATTGAGTGGAAAATGAGGTGGATTATTAAATTATAAATATGAGGAAGATATTATTATAAAATTATAATTATGGGGGATAGGCAAGGCCTAGGAAATTTTTGAAATTTGGAAAGGGAAATGGAGTGGAAGATAACCTCATGAGTTAAGGATAATTAGATTTTTAGATTTATAGAAATTATGAATAATTAAAATCTATAGAATTTTTTAGTAAGGAAGGATTAGTTAATCAATTTTTATTAATTAAATTAATAAATATGTGAATAGTAAACATGAATAGTAATGATATAAACTAGGGATGATAAGAGATGAATAAAATCAACATAAAGTGTCTATATTTTGTCCCTATTTGAGAAGGCATTGTAAGACACAAATAAAGTAATGATTTTTAAAATAATGAAAAATCCATTAACATATTATATTAAAAAATATTAAGTGACCCATGCTACCCCCTAAAGAGGGCATGTAGGATGTGGATATGCTCTTGAAAAAGAGAGAATAAGAATGGTGAACTTAACTCATGGATACCCTTAATCCAAATGAGCTAATACTTGAATGATTTGATAATAATGGTTAATAATAGTAGAGTAAAATTTTCCCCAAGTTGGGGATAATTGGAAGGATGCATCCCAAAACAAGTGGCACACTTTAACCAACCCCAACAAGGTGAAAAGTTACATCTTAGAATTAGAACAATTTGCTCCAATAGGGAAAAATGAAGGTATAGGGAACTAAATATGATAGCACATATATGGAAATATATTTCCCAAATATATAATATGTAATCATTGATAGGTCCAAATTATTTTCCCTAGTAGGGAAGATTTCATTGTTTAAATTATGCCAACGGTTAATTAATTGATTGGCAATCATGACTCAAGGATTTAACCTATCACATAGATTAAATATGAGAGAGTGATTCAAGCATAGGTATAATGGTACAATGAATTTTTAAAATGAAGAAGGCAAAAAAAAAAATGAACGTATGAATGATCAAAGAGATAAGATAAATGATAATCAAAAGAACAAGATAATGATGGAAGAATGATGTGATTAGATTGAAACAATATTAATAAAATGATCATGACTATTTGTATAGTCTTAGATGTATCATGAGGATAATATAAATTACCCATATGGTCTATTTGATGGATATTTAGTTAACAAGGATATTTTATGCTACAACATTACCAAGTAGATTCTGAGATCTAGATTTTTGATGTAGCACCAAATAATATTCATCATGATATAAAAAACCATGATGACCTAGCTATAATATACATAAGGACTAACCCTCGATCTAATATACAATTTATAATAATACACAAATGATAAAAACAATGATGATAATGATAATAAATACCAATGGATGGACTCAAGTATAACTATGTGACAGGAAGCACCATGATGATGACCTACTGGCACAATAGACTACATTGAGGCAATAACATAAAAAAGGGAAATAAACAAGCAAACACACACACAAACTTTAAAATAAAAATAAGCATAAATTATAATTTTTTTTAACCACATATAAATCCATGCATGAAGGTTCAATTATAATGATAGATGGATGGTGCCCCCAAACAAGGACATATGTAAGGGAATGACACATCACCAAATGACTAAAATAATTAAAACCAATAATGAATTTTCCCCAATAGGGAAACTTTGGGAAGGACACATCCAAAAAAATGTTTAGGACTATAAAAGGAGTGGATTATGGATTTTGAATTGATTTAGAATAAGACAAATTTTTTTTAAATTTTTTTTGTTGAATTATATCTCCTATGGAGATTATAAGCCTATTATGATTTTAAGAATATTTTTATTTTTAGCATCTCAACTCAATGGATTATTACAAGATGAAAAGTGTTTTAACTCATAAAACAAGACCGTGAACTAGGATGCTCACAAAATGATGAGAGTGTAAGATAAATCTATTGACTTGGAAGTGCCCCTAAGCAGGGAACAAATGAGAAATGAATAGTAACAAGCCATTTTAATAATCCCACATTTAGTATGATTAGGGACTCTTTAAGGATAAGAGTGGATAAATAGGAACCTAAAACAAGGTTAAGGTACCACAAATGGTATGGAGCTTACCTAAATGAGATGATCCTTCATGAGGAGGATATGGATTCTTAGATTGTGTGAGGGTATAAGCAAAGTGGTAGCATATATCACTACGAGCCAAGTTTTACAAGATGTTCATCTAACAATATTTACATGGCCTCTTTGGTAAAAGGCCATCATCACTTTGATCTAATTTTTATGGGTTGTAGCTAAAGGGAAACTTGTAAATATTTTATTTGAAGGTTTCACAGACCTTGTTTGGTAAACAATTATCAATGTGGTGAGAGATAGGGGATGGACTGTGCCTAATTCAAGAACTATAGATCTAACTTGGAAAAAGGTGACTATGTATGTATCCTCTATCTTATTACCTTGGTACTAGTGATTTGTGGGTTTTACTAAGTGGGAACTTGCCATAATGAAGCTCTATGACCCAAGATATTGTGTATACAACTATAGAAGGTGGGGTACATTTGATAGCAAAATAAAACATCAAATGCAGATCATATGACGTGGACATCTATGATGTGCCATGACATGAGAAATAAATGAGTTTTTAATTACACATAATGACCTTGTTAGGATGATCATTTGACTGGGGGTTATGTGTCCATGCTAAAAGTTGAGTGGATGTAACCATTTCAAGCATTGTGACTATTCTATGGAATTAATGATGTCATAGAATGCATTTACTTGGTGGAGAGGATAACACATCATAAAGGAACAATGATCATGAGGGATAATTAATTCATCATCCTAAGAACAAAATTCTAATGTGAATTCATTTATTTTATAGGGTCTTGATAGAGTAGATAAGTGCAAAAGTTGAAAATGGCACAAAATAAAAATAATGGCAATGGAGGTGGGGATGATTGGTAGCCAATACCTCCTAACATTATTTATGAGGTGAATGTGTAAATTTTCCATACATTTCACTAAGTGATATAACTCATGGAATAAATACTATGACAACAATAACTAATGGAGATTCAGTCATAGCCTAAGCTTGAGCCTCAACCACAACCATAATAAATAAGGTGGGAATTTCATTGTGTAAGATGTAGAGTAGAAGATCATAACCCAAGGATAGTATAAAATTAACAACTACAAGTTTTTCACAAAGGGAATCTTTACTATCCAAGGGGATGCCTGATGAGGTGACAATAGGTGGTATGCATGTAAGCTAAACAACATGAGTAGAAATATGTAATGGTTATGTCGATTAAGCATGGTGAAAGACTAATATTAGAGTATGATTTTTTTACTATGGTGAGGGATGTGGAAGATGGAAGCAGAATACATCCACCAATATCCATCAATGTCAGGGGGAACATGGATAATCCATTACAACCTATAGTAGCATGTATAAATTATGGGGAAACTAGACATGCAAGCTAAACATGCCTAAATAGAAATGTCATTGATGCTAGTTCAATAAGAAATCAACAAGGTAGATGGATTGACATGAATCTAGAAACACCAGATAAAGGGACAATGATTAAGTAGTAAGAATGTTTGTATACACCCTAGGCAATATTAGTGTAATATTATTATTGTGTTTATTGTGTATCCCTATTTGTTTGTTTTATGTGATGATTTGCATGATAAAAAAATAAAAGAGTGCTTTGATTATTTTAAACTTTTTTGGACTTTTAAAGCATATTTTCATGTTTGATGTCTATGATTATGGTTTGGTGTAAGCATAAACAACTTGAACCTTTGAAATGGAAAGGGGGTATAGAATAATAAGGAAGGGATGGTCGAGATGACACTAAATGCACTATCAAGAGGATGATACCTATATAGTCCCATGGACACTGGACCCAACATGAACTTCAATCCAAATGTAGTTCTCTTAGGGATATGGGATAGAAGAAAAATGATAGGTATGAAATGTGAACATAAAGGAAAATAGGAATAGGTGGACAACATTGTGAGAGTGTTGAATGAAAAATAGGAATAATGAGAAGGTAAATGAAAGTAAAAAAAAAAACACTAGAAAATAATATGACAAAGAAAACATATTTTTTTGACTTAATATATCTTCAAGATGTTTCAAGTCTTTTTCTTTTTTTTTTAAATTAATTTTTTTTGGTATTTTCAAATTTTAAGTTTTTAAGTATCTCAACTCCATGGAGGATTACAAGATATATAATGATGAGAACATTGCTTGAATTGATCATAAAATTATGAGATCATTAGATTAATATGCTTGAAAAATGGTGAGAGGATTAGAATGGGGTGACTTAGCTAACGTAAAAACTAAGCGTTGCCTACATAATCCAAATAGACCCCATGTTAATGTAATTCTACATTAGCAAAAAATTCTATAAATAAACAAAAAGGGGAATGATATAAATAGATAAGGTAAATTAATTTCTATAAATATTAGTATGAATTAACACATGATAAGAAATAGATGAAAAATACACAACTTTAAAAAACCATTAATCAAAGAAATCATGCATGCATGTGCTAAGGGACTTATTTTGAATATGTGATAATGATGACCAAATCCAAATATTCTATTAGAAACATTCTCTAAATATATCATTTAAAATTGTCTGGAGTACTTTGTGAACTAGAATCAAAGTCAAGATTATTATTGGAATGATGGAATAAGATCAAATAAGAATTGGTATAGATAGGAAATGGGAATGAAGGGAAAGTGTTCAATGGTCATGCCCCCAATAAGGGGTCCTCATAGACAATGTTCAAGAAAATAAAGTATAAAATTCTTGAGATGAATAATATTCATGGGCTCATTTATCTCTTCTCCCTTTGGTGTGGCCAATTTTTATGCTCTAGATTCATAATTTTTTGTGATGATGAATTTGCCCACTCAATTAATTTTAACTTTCCTTTATTTTCATGAGAGACATTGGTATTTTTTTTATTCTCCTTCAAGACTAGGTCTCCAAGTTCAAAATATCTATGTTTGACATGCTTATTATATCTATGACATAGCCTATTATAATATGCCTTAAGGTTTTTCAAATAATCTACTCACTTTTCATCAATTAGGTCCAATTCTTGTAGCTAAGAAACTTGGTATTCCTCTTCATCAATGATATTCTTTAGTGAAATACTCAAGGATGGCAAATTGATCTCAATAGGAAAATGGCTTAGAATTAATAAATGAGGGAGTATGGTATGGCTCATGTTGGAGTTTGGGTATTGATAAGGTAGGCCCAAAGGGAAAGAAATAATTTTAAATGATAGTCATAGCCAAAATCATTATTGGTCTTTTTAAGGATTTGAACCAGGGTTTTGCTAGATGCTTAAGCTTGGCTATTACTTTGAGGATTAAAATAAATGGAAAAGTGTTGTGTAATTTGGTATTTATCACAATGAGATTTGACATTCTTATTTTTAAAGGATCCACCATTATAAAAAATGAGGTTAAAAAGAATACAAAATGACAAATGAGGTGATTGAGTATGAACTTGGATATCTTCTTACCTATTACATAAGTGAGGGGAATGGCTTCAATCCACTTAGTAAAGTATTTAGTGTAGTAAGGATATGTTTATGGCCATTGAAATAAGTATGATTTATTTTCCTTATGAGATCAAGTCCCCATGTGTAAAAAGGCCATGGTGTAGTGAGCGACTATAATTCTTTAGCTAGAACATGAATAAGATTAGCATATTTCTAACAAGCCACACACTTTTTTACACAAGAAGTTGTATCAACCTTAATGGTGGGCCAAAAATACATGATATGTAGGTGTTTATTAGAAATAACCACATCACTAGTGTGGACCACACAAATCCCTTCATATACTTCATTAATTACTACTTTTTACATTGTCGAAGATAAAAAATGAAGAAAAATTTCATCATATCCTTTATGATAGAGTGTGGCACCAGGTATGGTATAATGAGAGGTACTATGAGTAAAGAATTTTCATATTTTATGGGAAAGGTTAGGAGGGATAGTGTTATCATGGAGATAGGCAAATATTTTAGTGTACCAAGGTGTAATGGGACCAACAACATCACATATCATTTCAAATAATAGATATTCATGAGCTAGCCTCAAGAGATGTTTAATAAGTAACTAGTAATCAAGAACATGGTCTTCAATTGACATTAATGAACCAATAGTTTCCATTTCATTAGTAATCCTATTGATAGTTCTTTGAATTTTATCAAATCGGATGTAATGAAAGTTATGCACTAGATTTTCCACCATCTTCTTGTATGGAATAAGTTTCTCATCTTTTGTTTGGTACTAATCTATTACCTGATTGATAATCAACTGAGAATCCCCATGAACATGTAAGTGTTTGATGCTCCATTATATTGTTACATGAATTCTTGTAACAAGGGCCTCATATTCAGCTATGTTATTGGTAAAAGTGAAACTGATATCAAATGCCTTGGGAATGAGATCCCCTTGTGGTGTTATAAATAAAATGCCAATTCTAGAGCCTATGGAAGAACATGAACCACTAAAATAGAGTTTCCAATGTTTTTATTAAGAATAAGTGTCATCAAGAGTCATGATGGGCTCATCAAGAAAATTAAATAGAAGTGGTTTGGTATCGATCAAGGGTGATTCTACAATATGATCATCGAAGACATGCCCCTTAATGGCCTTTTAATGCACATACTTGATCTAAAACTCAATTAATAATATTACCCATTTGGTCATATGACTATTCAATACTACCTTGGAAAGTAGGTACTTGAGAGGATCCAATTTGGCAATGACTATGGTCTTATTGTTGAACATGTAATGTCATAATTTTTGGGCTATAACCACCATATCTAAACAAGATTTTTCAATGGATGTGTAATTGTGTTCATATGTGACCAATGTTTATCTCAAGTAGTACAATTCTCTTTCTTTCCCTTGATCACCATGTTGTGTCAAGAGTACCCCCAAGGCATGTTGGGCTGTTGAAATGTAGATAAGCAATGGTTTTCCCAGGGTAGGTGGAACCAAAATGAGTAGATTAACTAACTAACCTTTTAATTACTCAAAGGCATGTTGAAAATATTCATTTCAGAAAATTTAGTTCCTTTATTAATAAAATGTGTGAAATGATGGCATCAATATGCTAATTGAGATATGAACCTCCTAATAGATTGAAATTTACCATACAAACTATGGATCTTCTTTAAATTGGAAGGTGGAGGCATTTTAGTAATGGTTTTAATCTTGGATGGATTGACTTCAATTCCCTAATGAGAGATGATGAATCTTATCAATTTACTTCAATTAACACCAAAGACACATATCTTAGGGTTAAGCCATACTTTATATTCACAAAGATTTTCAAATATTCTATGCAATACCTCTTGATGTCCTACTTTGGTTTTGGATTTTTTGAGGATATCATCAAAATAGCCCTAAATAATATCATGCAACATGTCATGAAAAATGATAGTCATTAGATGTTGTTATGTGGCACGAACATTCTTGAGTTTGAAAGGCATTACCTAATAATAAAATGTTCCCCATGGAGTGGTGAACATCATTTTATGTTGGTCCTCAAGTGCAATTTTAATTTGTTTATATCTAGAGAAACCATCAATAAGAGATATCATCTCATACACAGTCATGAAATCTGCAATCATATCAATATTTGCAAATGAAAATCACCCTTAGGACATGCCTTATTGATGTCTCTAAAATCGATATAGAATCAAATTTACTACATCTTTTTGTTGTCTAAAACTATGTTGAAAATCCACTCAAAATAATCAATAGGATGAATGCATCCTACCTCTAATAATTTCTCCATTTTTTTCTTGGAAAGAATGGTTATGCAAGGTTGCATCTTTCTCAATTTTTGTTTGATAACTTGTCATTAGGATGTATAACAAGGTGATGAACAACCAAGTTAGGGTCTAAGACTAGCATATCTGAATAACACCATGCAAAAAAATTTACTAATCTTCGAGAAGAGTAGTAAGGACTTAACATTCTTCTTATGTGAGGGATGTTCAAAGTTTGATCCATTTAGGAGCATCAAGTTTTCCAATATTAACTTCAGTGGTGTCTTCCATAAGTAATGTGGAACCATCCTCTAAACTAGTAGGTAGATTGGTACATTGATCTTTATCTTCATCTAGTAGGAAGAGTATAAATACTTGAGATCTAGAAAAAGACATTTGGAAAAGGCATGTGATTAATCTTGAACAATTTGATAAAATGTTTATTGTTGTTTTGAACTAATTCCTAATTGGCATGAAATTATGGGACTAGAGAAGGCATGGGCTTCATTTAAGAGAGGGTGAAATTACCCATCCAATGGTGCCTAAAATAGGTTTCCATCATGGGACTAATATTTATATTTACTTTTACCCTAGGCCAAAATTTCTTCAAATAGGTTTTTACTTTGGGACCACAATGTTTGATTTTCTCTCTTTTAATTTTTGACTAAATAAGTTCGCCTGCTTTCCAATATAGGCATCAAGGTCTAGTGTAATATCAAATCCTCTTTTATGATTACCAAATGGTAAATTATTTTTGAGGCCCATAAATTCATATATTTCCTCATCATTCTAGAAATTGTCCAATGGTACATATGCATCTTGTTGGTCCTATTCGATTAATAGAGGAAAAGGGGGTATATGATGGTACAATAGTAATGGTATAGATAGTGTTGGGATCAAATAGGCTAATTTCAACCAAATCATCATAAATGCTATGATAAGACTCTATGCCATTGTCGAAATTATCATTTTTAGTCAATAAATAATCATCACTTAGGAGATATAAAGGGTCACCCCTAGGTGGTTTGTATCCAATGCCTCAAAATCCCTTGTGCTTAATAGGTAATTTTGGTTTAATTATTCCTTGTTGCATTATCCCTAGGACTTTGCCTTTGTAATATTGATGATCCATTATCCATTTTGGGATATGATATTTTATATTTTGGTAATAGGTGGTGAAGTCATCATTCTACAACCAAGAGTCACCATCAGCTTGGATCCTTGTTAAAATATAATGGTCCTATTTGAGTGGAAGTGCTCTTCTTATGCCATTATATTTTGGGAACTTTTTTTTGAGCCCTACCATATGATTTTTGGTGTTTTAGGTTATTTTGAAATGTGAAAAGCATCACCAATTTTATATTCCCCAAGGCCATTATTCTTAATAGTGAAGTGATTGGGTACTTTTGTAGGTAGGGCAGTTGAAGTTGAGGCAAGTGTACCTAGATCTACATAATTAGATTCTTGTGGTTGATCAACCACCTCTTTGCCTTTCTTGAAAACTAACTCTAGGATGAAATGATAATTATATCTCTTATAGTATCCCTCTAAATGCTTATAGAATTGGTATAATTGCATGTGACTAGAAATGGTAACCTCTAACCTAGAATGGGAAAACTTAATACATTGATGAAGGGTAGATGGCATGGAATGCACTTCATGGATCCATGGTCTACCAAGAATCAAATTATATGATAATTATAGATCTAGATCATGGTATAGTGTATCATTGGTTAATGGCCCAATGCTAATTGGTAAGTAGATGCTACCTTGAGATTCAAACTCCTCATTATTATATACTTTGATGGTAATAGTGTATGGATAAAGATATTTAGCTATATAGCCCAAATGTTTAAACAACCTCAAAGTCACAATGTTGAGTCCTTATCCATTGTCTATGAGGACCCATTTGATCTTGTTATGAGAAATTATGGACTCTATATATATTGGATTATTATGTAAATGTCTAAGGGGTGACATGTCTATTTGATCAAAGGTAACTTATTGGCTATGAGTCAAATGAATTACAAGAATTTGTAATTTATTATGCAAAATGTCAATTGAAACTTTGGACTAACTTAAAATCATATTCAATATGTTTTATGGGTATCAAATGTACACAAGAGATCTAAAATGGGAATTTATGTAGGCATTTTTTGTAATTGTTCCACAATATCATATGGTTTATAATTAAAGGGGATACTCAGCTTAGTTTTTTTAGGAGGGGCACCTTGAATAGTATGGATGGAAGAAGGAGGTATATAACCTTAAATGGTAACCTTAGCACATCAAATTCTGACTACACAACCTTACTTTGGTGGAGGGTTATTGTAATTAGATGAAGGTAGATGAGAACTTGGTATGATAACTCTTGGTTGAACCAAAGGATGGTTACCAAATAATGAAGGTGGAGATCCAAGAATGGACACAATATGTCTATGGGTATTGTTGGTAGGGGATTTGATCTTAATGGTAGATACTCTCCTAATTTTAATGTGACCTATAATATTATAATCTTAAGGAACAATATTGTAAATGATTTGGGTATCATGACCTTGATTTTGGTTCTACTATTATTGATTTTTCCATTGTTATTGATTATTTAGTGGCATGTTCTAATTCTATTTATTGGCATATCACTAGTTCTAATTTCTATTATTGTGTTGTGGGAATGGATTATGATATATACCAAAACTTTGATTGGTTTCTAGTATCATATTATCCAAATCTATCTCACTATTCTCAAGAAAGTCCTTAATGATATAACAAAGTTGTGAATAGGTATGAATAGTACATCCTTTGACCCTATGATAGTCATGTTGGAGACCTAGGTTGTACCCTAATTGAGCAAAGGATTGTTTAGGCCCTCTAATAAAATCTATTACAATATGGGAATAATCTTAGGCTGTGGGTTACCTAATCTTGGGTTAGACATATAGGGATTTTAATGAGGGTAGCTCCTCTAATGTCACTTTAGCTCATTTCCACTAAAAACTACTAATTACTAGGGTGAAAAGGGGGACAAAGATAACTGAAAGGGGAATCTAAGATAATGTTGGTGATGCACCTAAATGATTTCTCATCCACTCTATTTCAAATTCTAAAAACACTAATGAGATAAGAAAAAGACTGAATCTACAACTTCAAATGTTTGTTATGCATAAATATTTCATATAGAGGTTCACCAAGTGATAAAACTCTAAGGGAAGTGATGGAGAGGCCCGATTCAAGGCACTAACCAATCAATGTATTCACATGATAGCTTACATAAAATGAAATTAAACACTAAACCTGACCTACATAATAAGATAAACTAGTAGCTAGGTGAGGTCAAGACTTGATAAGGGAGAAATTTATACCACATAAGCAAATTAAACTAATAGTAACATGCTATACTAGAATAATGAAATTTGAAATAGTCGTCTATTCATCTCAAAAAGTTACAAAGCTCAATCTTAGTAGAGTTTAATCATGCCCAATAGAGGGATCATTTTCAAGACTTATAAGCTTGCATATATAGTAGAATGGGATGAAAGAGATGAGAATGGGTCATAATAACTGAGATCACATCTTCCTCAAGTTTCATTACATTAATTTTACTAGGAATCTATTTGGCATGGAAGGATGGATCATGAAGGTTAAGATCACTACAATAAGTAACCACCCCCACTGCATGAATCCTTATCAAGATCATATGTATTTTTTCCATTCATTGTAAGGATAAAATACTCATATTAATGCACCGAATAGAGCCATAATCATAACTATTTTGAGTGTTTATAGGTACTTATAAAAAATAAGACCATATAGAAGGATGAGACATGTCTACCACCTTATTATAATATTGGAGAATAGGTCTTTACTATAGATGAAAACCAATATAATTTATAGGTTTTTATATAATCATTACATCAATGATGATCCTATCCTACATCTGAGCTTTAATGATGACCTTAGCCCTTTAGAACATTACTCTAGTTTGACCTTAACCATATTTGATTTCCATTTGAGCCCCTAGATTTGAATTTTAATGTTGGCCATTGATATTTATTTGGGTCTCCCATATTCATGCCATTTGGTAGATCCACATTGGTCCTTGATTTTTCCTTTGATAATGTGATACTTGTCATTCATTGAGGAAGCAAGTCTCTTCTCTACCAACTCCTTTGGCATACTCATATGTACAATAATAGGGGTAAAATAACCTCTAATGTAAACATACTCATTTAGTGCATCTTCCTCTTTTCCAATATACAAATAAAATAGGTTCCTTAAAGGACACCTTATTGAAATGTAAATCCTACAAATAACCCCTAAATTTTATTTAAGCTCTATTTATTGATAATTTGGTTGACTAGTTTGAGTACAAAAAAGACATATTACCTTTTAGAGGCATGACCATGTCTTTAGGTTCACCAAGGGGTTGATATCCCATTTTGAAGATATAAAACAAGTCCATGTCTATAATGAAATCTTGATGTGGTAGTATTGAAGGATTACTCACTCCATGTCCTTTGATTTGCTTGATAAGGCTACTCTCTTTGGCTATAATCAGACCATAGTCCTCTTGGAAAAGAGTATATCATGCTCCCAAAACTTAAAAAAAAGTATTAAAAACGGCATTTTGGCTGATTGGTAACCTCTTATTACCCCTAAAATTCATCAATTTGATCAGCTATTACATCCATTTCCTCATCCTCTACATAAGATGGCAAGGAGATGATAGCCTCAATCTCTTTAGTTTCAACATAAGATGGTATCTCTGCTTCTTAATCCTTGAAGGTAGAGATGCTTCTTTCACATCCAAGATGGGTACCAATAGTAAGATCCTCTTATAAACACTTGAATCCTCCTCAACACTTTCCTCTTGAAGTTTATTTGAATCAACAATTTCCTCTTCTAGTTCCCATATGACACACTCATATTTTTGAGTGTGAATGGTATAAATTCAAGATGGCTCTACTTATACTATGACTTGAATTATTTTGGTAACACCTTTATAGAATAATCTCATGAAGTTTTTAACCTTTAACTTCATGACCTCTTCTACCTCCTTTGCTTGATTAGGTGGACTAGGCATAATAAGATCATCATGACAAAGGCTAGGCATCACATAATTTGGCTGCATAAACCATGAATGTTTCCAAGTTTTAGATGGATATATTATATGAGTAATGGTAGGTAGAGTTGGTGAAGGGAAAACTATTTATTGAGGAGGTAGGAAACTTGGGATTTTGAATGGAATAGGTGTAGGATTTAGTAGTAAGCATGGGCCTTAAGGCATAAAAGGAATAGGTGTAAAACTTGGTACCTCTATGGACTGATATTAAGGGGAAAAAGCCATGGAAATAGGGACATTTTATTGAGTGGATTCCTCTTGATTTGGGTAGGCTTATTTTTGTGCCATTATAGCTTCATTTTTACCTCTCCATAGTGCTATCAAACTCTCTAACTCTATTTTCTACTTCTTGATAGTTTGTTACTCCATAACTAGTTATTTTCACTCTTTTTAAGTCTCTTAAACTAAATTCAAAGATGGGAAGGATAGAGGAGGATAATAATGACTTGAAAAATTTTGATGCTTGATTTCTAAGGGAAGCATAGGTGGCATATATGAAGGCTTTGTTAAGACACATGTAGGGACATGAGACTGATATTGCTAATCTTATAGCTCTTGTTTGTAGGATGATATCTATTCAAAAATCATTTGGCTTATCCTCTTCATTTCCTCTATCTCATCATGAAAATTTAGAGATTTTTGGAAGGGTGGTTGATCATAGAATGAGTAAATATCATATGAATAAGGATAAGATGCACATGGATCATGGTTATAAGACTGGTATGAGATTCCATACTACTAATAAGGCTCTACACACTCTTCATATGGTTGATATATGTCATGAGAGGGTTGACATAGATTATTAGGATCATATTGGAAATAATAAAAGGGAGAAGAATGATAAAATTCTTCTCTATAAGCTACTATAGTCTAGAAAATCATGAAGATAGATCAAACCAAGAATAATAATATGCCTCTTACCTTGAAATAAGGACCAAAGAGTACCTGAAACTACTTATGAAGATGAATGTGTTATAGACTTGTTTCAAGATAAAATTTAGTCCCATCGAGCATGCTAGAAATTATTGGAGATCTAGATTACACTGTAGTCGAGTAAATGATTGTTCAGGTTATCTACTCAAATCTAGTCCAACATGGGAATGACCTTAGGCTCTGGGTTACCTAATCTTGGGTCAGACCTCTAGGGTATTTAATGAGGATAGATTCTCTGATGTATCACTTTTTCTCATTTCCACTAAAACATACTATTTGTTGGGGTGAAAAGGGGGAGAAAGATAAATAAAATGGAGATCTAAGATAATGTTGGTGATGCACCTAAATGATTGTTCATCTAATCTATTTGAAATTCTAAAAACACTAATGAGATAAGCAAAAGACTAAATCTACAACTCCAAATGTTTGTTACACATAAATATTTCATGTAGAGGTTCACTAAGTGATTAAAACTTGAGGGAAGCGATGGAGAGCCCTGATTAAAAGTACTAACTAGCCAATGCATCCACATGATAGTCTAAATCAAATGGAATTAAACAATAAACATGACCTACATAATAAGATAAACTACCAACTAGATGAGACTAGGACTTGACAAGGGAGAAATATATACCATATATGCAAATAAATTGACATGAACACACTAGATAAGAATAATGAAATATTAACACAATATTCTATTCATCTTAAGAGGTTATAAAGCTCAATCTTAGCAGAGTCTAGTCATTCCTGAGAGAGGGATCACTTATAAGGCTTAGAATCCTATATATATATATCATAATTTGATGATAAGTATGGGAATAGATGCATGGGAGAGTGGAGACGGGGTAATAATGACCAAGATCACATCTTCCTTGAGCACCTAATTGCATTAATGTCATTATGACTCTATTTAGAATGGAAGGATACATCATGAAGGTTGAGACCACTATAGGAAGCAACCAACCCCACTACATGAATCCTTCTCAAGCTCCTTTATATTAATTCCCTCCACTGTAAGGATGAAATCCTCATATTTATGTACCTAATAGAGTCATAATCATAACTACTTTGAGTTATTGTAAGTACCTTCTTGTCAAAAATAAGAATATATAGAAGGATGAGGCATGTCTACCACCCTTTTAAAATATTAGAGAATAGGTCTTTACTATAGATGAAAACCAATCTAATTTATTGGTTTTCATATAGTCATTACATCAATGATGATCCTATCCTACATTTGAGCTTTAATGGTAACCTTAGCCCTTTGGGATATTGCTTTGGTTTGACCTTGACCATATTTGATTTCCATTTAAGCCCATGGATTTCAAATTTTAATGTTGGACATTGATCATAATATAAGTCTCCTATATTTATGCCATTTATGATCTCTACATTAGTCCTTGATTTATATTTTGATAATGTGACACTTGTCGGTCTTATGTAATTCTTATAGACCCTTATATTAGTCTCTATGCTTATGCCTCATGGCAACCTTGTACACCATTGATATGTTTTCTTATGATTGAATGTGTACTATTAGATCCTTGGCCATACAAACCATTGATCTACTTTGAGTGAACCATAATTGTGACACATGTCAATCATGTATTTGTCTTCAAGATCTACTGACTAGTTGACCTAGTTCATACCATTGATCTTCGATACATGATTTAACACACACCATCAATCTTTTGGGACCCAATGCCAATTTAAATCAACATGTGTTGTAGATCTTATACCCAAGCTCACAAGATATTGAAATATATCATCTTCATGTTAAACCTTGGAACATTTTAATTTAAATAGCTATTTTATGTAGCTTAAACTTGACATTTGTGCATATGTCCCAAATTACTTGTTCAACTTTGAAGCTTTATATCTTGAGATAACAAGCTCATAAAGATACAAAATTTAAAATGGATGTTGATGGCATGAATAAATTCATTCCCATGTGGTATTTTGGCTTGAGAGGAATTCTAAGAGAAGTTATTAAGTGTGTAACCAAATTAACCTATCTATTTCTGCATGATGTTTAATAGTCTAGTTATTTAAGCTTATCTTAGTCATTTTATTCTTGAACAAGGACACTATGAGGCATCAAAGCAAGCGAAAGAAAATTTCATCAACATGATTCAAATTTAAAAGTTTGACATTTGGCTTGTGAGGCCAAAATGTTAGCAATTCATAAAAATCATTATCCTTATACCGATTAGGTTTAGGTTGATACGTGGGAAAAGATATTTGTACTGGCCATATGATCATGTTGGTAGAGATTAATTTTGTAAATACCATCTTAATAGGCTCACATAGATCACTAAAAACTCTACAATATGGATGACCCATTGTTGGAGGTGGCCTTTTAAAAGTGAGCTATTGAGGATGAGGGTTGGTTTGAATAGGTGGTGGTTGTACCACTTGTGCGTGTCTAGATTCTATCATTATATCTCTTATAAAATTCTTGTTCATGTTAAAGGGTTTAGGCTTATTTATCATATTTATTTGTACTTGTGCTAAATCTTGTTCTTGAGACTTATTTTATGTTTGGTTTTAGGAGTAAATTTTGATAATACTTTTGTCAATGAGTTCTCGTTCAATTTTTAATCCTTTAGCAATGATTTATTCAAAGGTATTGTCATAATTGAGTTTAAGATTATGATCCAAGTAAAATTGAAGATTAGTTATTAACATTGTAAATAATTGTTTTTTAGGAAGATTATGTGTAATTTGGATAGCCAATGCACACCATCTTTGAAGATAATTAGCTAAGCTTTCTCCTCCTCTTTGTTTAGCTTGACATAAGTCAACCATGGTTAATTCATGTTCTAAATTATAGGTAAAATGTTAGACAAATTTATCAGACAAGTCATCCACGTCATCAAAAGAATTCTTAGGTAGCTTTAACAACCATTATAATTCTTTCCCTACTAAACTATGTGGAAATAGGTGAAGAAAATATATATCATTATAAGAAACTTCTTGACATGTGATGAAAAACTATGTTAAATGCTCCTTTAGATCACCCTTCCCTTTGTATTTATCAAACTTAGGCATCTCAAAGTGACATGGGAGAGGTACTTGCAGGTATCTCATGTCAAATGGATAAGAACATATATCATCAATCTTGAATTTATTAGTCTAATTACCTAATTTTATAGCTAAAATTATGTCTTTAATATCTTGTAAATCTTGGAAGATAGGGCCAAAATGAGATGGAATAGTTACATTTGGTTGGACGGTCAAAGATGGATTACTTTGACCTTGAAAAGGATGTAACATTGACTTTTGGAAATTTGGTACTGATTGGTTCTACCAAGAATAGTCATTCTTGGATTAGAGTTATATTATTGATATGGTACTTGTTGGTGGTACTATGTTTATTGGGAATGATTTTGATATGGAGGGAAATAAGTTTTGGATGGAGGTATGTTTTGTTGAACACATGATGGTACTTGTTGGGATTGGAAGTGGACAAACTATTGATTAATAAGAATCCACCACATAGAAAGAACATATCATTGACTTGAAGAAGCCCCTTACTACATAGAAGAAAATATTAGTTGATTAATAAGAACATGTTATGTATTTAAAACATTGATAAGGCATTATTCACCACTTTTTAAGGTGGGGGATTATTGGGAACTTGTTGGAGTGATGAATTGGCTACCCCTTTTGGAGGTGGGGTACTAGTTTCCACTTGATGAGGTGCAATACTTGGAACTTGTTATGGTACATATGTATCATCAACTTACTATGTCAAGGTGCTTATAAAATTAAGAAGAGGAACCCATGGTGAAGAGGGAAGAATTTTTTTTGTGTGGTTTAGATGGTATTTGGTGTGGGTTGAAACAATTCATTTAAGAATTGTCCACCACCTATTGGTTAGAGTCTAAAAGAACCTCTAAATTGAGATTTATTGCTAGATTATTTTCAACTATAGGTGTATTAAACTTGTTCACAAATAACATCTTTTTAACAAAGTGATTCAGATTAGATAGTTTGATAAATCTAATTATTTTTTAATTAGAAGATTGTTCTCTACCAACATAGAAATTTGAACTTGGAGACTATTAGAGTTGAATAAAGTATCAAATACATATTTAGTTTATTGTATTTGTGCATCAATCAGCTGGATTTAGGTGGGAAGATCAAATATTTTCTCTTTTCCTTTATTTGATACTACCAAAGCTTGGCTAGAAATGGAATCTTGGCTAGTAGTTTTTTGATCATCTAACAATGTAAGAGGTACTTGTTTTGGTGTCCTAACCAAATATTTTAAGTTCTCTATGGGAAAAATAGGAGGAAAATTAGCACCCATTTCTAACAATCTAACAAGGTATTCATCTTTATTATTGAATAGTTGTCTAGAGAATTAGTCTTGTAGATAGTCATCACTAGATGGTATGTTTGCAAGGTACATGGGATTAGCTCTTTATTTGATATCAAATGGCACATGTTGGAGGTATTATTTTCCTTTATCAACATGGATTGGTACAATTGGAAGGTATTGTTGGCCTTGCTTGGCAATTTTTGGCACAACTAGAAAAAATTGATTATGCATCTCAAACTCAACATTGGATGACAAATTAGCAAGATATGGTTGTTCATCCTCATCATCTAAATAATGGTCATATCCATAAGGTTTGTAAACCACTTCCTCATAAAATTAAGGGTTATAAATAACCCCACTACAAGTGTATTTAATCATGGTTAATTCTATGATCTTTATTTAAACAAAATGTTTGGGCACTTTATAAACTTGGATTCTTAAAATGTTGAATCGAGAATAAAATTTTATTTAGATATCAATTTTTGAAAAATAAAGTGACCTTGGCATAGTTTTAACTATAATTTGGAGCTTTGTTTTGAACTTAGAACTCTAAATTTTGAAATCAAAATTGGAAGACAAATTAAAATTTGGAATTTGAACTTGCACTTAGGTTTGGAATAAATTGAACAACGTAATGACAAAAGTTTGAAAAGGAATTGGGATTAACTATAATATTTAAATATATAATTGGATTGTTTTGGAATGGTAATTATAATTCAAAGGAAAAGGACTTTGGTTCAATTTTTATAACCAAATGACGTGGTTAGGACACAAAATGTAGGTATTGGGACCAAGTTTTCAACATGTAACTTTTGTTTAACCCAAAATGTTGGAAAAGTAATGCTTCATTATGTGGATTTATAAGTGATTTGGATTTGGAATTTGTTTGTTTTATTCTGTCTGATGTTTAAACAAGGCTTCAACATGATAATCAAGAAATAACACACAAACATTAAAAGACACTTTAATAATTGACTCGAATTTGCATCAAATCCATTAAACATTTTGAAACAATTTCTTTGAGAGAAGATTATAAAGTTTAAAGTTAATTAAATAAATTATTGAAATTATTGGTATGGTTTTTATGCCCCCCTTCTCTCTAAATATTCATATGATAAAGGCAAAATTTGGGGGATGTTACCGTTGTACCCCTACATCAATGTATGATCCACAACAAAATAGGAATATATTTTTTGTGAAAATGGTATATCTAAATGATCCCTATATACAACACATAATAGGTCATATGTGGGCACAAAAATTAGTCAAATAATAAATGTAAAATTGGAAATCCATGAGAGAGGTCTTATCCCCACTGTGACCATGCCATCTTTGCCTTCTAAGTAGCAACATTGATGGAGTTAGATTCTTTGAAGATGTTGTCTGATGGCTTAGTATAGGGTTGCCCCTTACCTTCACAAGATTCTCACCAAGGAATCATGTTTGGCCCTAATGACAACTATCTTCAATTTGTTTACCCCATTAGATGCATGAGGTTGGTACATATACTGTGATATCAATTCTCAGTCATCATGCCCTATGAGGCTTGTAAGAAAGTGATAAAATACCAATTTCAAAGCCTAAAATAAAAAAATGGAAGGTATTATTTGGAATAATGAATATTTATGATAAAATGAATTGACACTCTATGTTTTTAAGTTAGTCAAAAAGGGGAGAGCATATGCACAAAATGCATCACAAAACGATCAAAAAATAAAAAAACTTCCAAGAAAGTAAATAAATTTGAAATGAAAAACTTTTTTTTTAAAATAAAAAACCCAAATTTAAGTGTGGATTTATTTTAGTGCCCTAATTAAAATGTGAGATATAAATTTATTTGTTTGACTCAAAATGACATTAATTTGGCCAAGGTCATGCATCAAGCCAATTAGTAGTTTCTTTTTGTTTGTTTTCTTTTTTGTTTTTTTTGGGAAATATTCAAAAATAAAAAACTAACAAATTAGAACATTATAAATCTTACAAACACCAAATACCTTAAATTTATTTTATATATATGTGTGTGTGTGTGTGTGTGTGTGTGTGTGTGTGTGTGTGTGTGTGTGTGTGTGTGTGTGTGTGTGTGTGTGTGTGTGTGTGTGTGTGTGTGTGTGTGTGTGTGTGTGTGTGTGTGTGTGTGTGAAAAATAAACCTACAAGCTATAAAACAATTGAATGAAATAAACAAGTGAACATAACCAGTCAGTAAAATGACCATATATCACAAAATACAAATTGAATTATCACGAAATTTGGAGATAACTGAGATAAGTTATATAATCACCCCTTGTAAACAAATAATAAGAAAATATGTGGTAAATTAGAAGATATGAACTATTTAATATTCATTTTTATTTTTAAACAAAAATAATGATTGATTTAAGCATATCTCCTTCTATAATGATCATAATAATATGAAATTTGGAGAGAATTACATAAAGACTTATTCAAATATTCAAATCAAATTTCAGAGAAAACTAGTAAATGAATTAAAAATACAACCATTTAAATAGATACTTTTTTCATTTTCATTTGTTTACTTAATAGAAGAAAAGAAAAGAGAAATATTGGAAGAAGAAGATGAGGGGTGTGAAATCTTGTCAAACTAGGTGTGCCATTATGTAGATAAAAAATACATGAGAGATTAGTCAATTGTTAGTAAACAAATAAAAAACAAATGAAATACCATAAATTTTCAACTCTAATCCCTAGGTTGAGCTATAATAATCAAATATGAAATGTAATTGGAAAGATAAAATAACAATATTACCTCCCTTGAAGATATGATTGAAAATTATTTGATGTTAAGCTCAAATTGTGATATAGAAGTCTTTAGAAATGCAAGTTCCTTATGGGAAGCATCTCTCCTTGTTCACGTTAATTTTTGTGAATTTGGCTTGATTTGGAAATGGATAGAAGATTAAAGATTCTAAGGCTATTTTGGCATAATAACCTTGAAAATATTAGATATTAGTAGAGGAATTTTAACATAGTAAGATTGTGATAGATAAGCTTGTCTAAATTGGAAGAAAAACCTATAATTTATATACTTTTGAAATGAATATGAACCATCCATTTTGAGATGAGAATCAAGGGATGAGAATAAAATATAATTTTTAATTCAAAATGGGAATCTTGAATTAAAAATTAGATTGGGGAACATGTGAGACTCACAAATGAATATAAAATTCATTTGGGAGGAAGATATAATATAATATTGGTAAGTGGGATTGAATGGAAAATGAGTTGGATTATTAAATTAGAAATATGAGGAAGATAATATTATAAAATTTCAACGATGGTGGATAGGCAGGGCCTAGGGCGTCTTTGAAATTTATAAATGGAAATGGAGTGGAAGATGACCTCATGAGGTGAGGATATTTAGATTTTTTTATTTATAAAAATTGTGAATATTTGAAATCCATAGAATTTATGATTAAGGAATGATTAGTTAATTAATTTGGATTAATTAACCTAATAAATATGTGAATATAAACCATTAATAGTGATGATTAATAATGATGATGAATAGTAATGATTATAATTATGGATAATTAGGGATGATTAAAATCAACACAAAGTGTATACACATAATATTTTTAAACTTTTATCAATTAGTGATGCTCTTAGTCTTGCAAGAACCCATCGAGTCTCAATCTCTTTGAGTGCACACCTTAAGGGGTGTACTAGAAAAGGGGTGGGAAAACCATTGGTACTTCTCATGATTGTTGTCCCTTTTGCCACTTGTTATCTACACACTTGTCTCCTGAAAACCATTCCCCTAAGCTTGTTCTTCTCTCTTATACTCTCCTCTATTTATTTTCCACTTTCTATATCCTTTTTCCTAACCTAAAAACCCTTTAAAAAGTTTACATGACTAGGTAGATAAGGTTAACCATTTAATCTTATTGGTGAAACTCATTTAGGGTCTAGGTCAGCTCTTCACTGACCTAGCCCATAACCTAGTGAGTTTTGGTCAATAATGATATTAGGTTTACTAGGTCAACCCTATCAACCAAAATTTTTAGAAGGGATTATGGTTAAATCCACATATATATACAAGACTATTTATTGATTATTTATCTAAGAGAAGAAGAAGTAAGATATATTGCACATTTTCTTATCCACCATTATACTTAAGGAACAAGCTCAAGGTTTCATACTTTCTTTGGATATATGAATTTTATCTTATGAATAAGTCTTCTGGATGAATTTATAGGTTGTGTAGCCTAGATATTTAATTATTAATTTTCATCCTTATATACCATAAAAAACTCTTGAAAATCACCTTGGCCAAAGGAGAGATTGACGCTAAGTGGGTTCATCTTCAAAGATAAGTATTCCTAAATTTGTTCCTCCTTTATAAGAGTAGATAGATATGCATTTTCACTTCTCTTCCATACATTATTATTCTTTATACATTGACATGAGTATATGTATTCTATACATGTTTACTTTTATTGTTTATTAACCCCACTTTATGCCACAAGCTTTAGTGAGCACTAGATTAGACTTTGTTTTACTTGTTATTAGTATAGTGAATATAAAACATATGACTTAGGGTTATTATGTGGTTTTACTTGACTAGAGGCTTTGGAACCCTCTCTAGTGATATTTTTGTGATAAGATATCCCATAATTAGGTCTAATGGATCCACATATTAGTCATGTTCTTGATTATATAATGTATCCCCAATCAGAAGTGTAAGTAGGATCTATCTTCTCTGATTTAGGACTGATTTATAGATCCAATGTATTTTTGATTACATACATTCTATTGAAATTGATGCGAATCTAAAACTTGCAAGTTTTCTTTCATATTTTTCATTTTTTATCATTTTATTTATTATTTTTCTATATTTATGATACTAGGTCGATAGGTCTGGTATAGTTTCTAACTTTTGTGCATAGTATTAACACAATCAAATACAAAATGACTATATCATTTCTATGTATGTCTTCCTTAAATATAGGTTACTAGATTGAAGATGTAAATACAATAATCTTATTCACTTCTAGATAGTAAACTAGGTCAAATAGGTCGACATAATATTCCATACTATAGACACCTAAAAATTGCACACAATAATTTTCAGTGTTGCATTACCTTTGGATCTTCTAATGGACCCATTTATAGCTTGACCTTATCAAACCCTAACCTAATTCATAATTTAATTAACCTTATTTACCAAATTTTTTTTCCCTACTGACCATTGATGGTGTAGGTAATCACTGATGGTTAGCCTAACTATCGACAGTTGGGTTCCCAACCTTGCCTTAAAAACTTTGCCAACTCTTTGTGCAAGATTAATAAATATTGAAATGGTAAATTTTATTTAAAATTATGTTTTTAAAACTATGAAAATAAGGAAATTTATCCTCCATCAAATTGGTAACTTCCTTTATCTCATTTAGTAACTTCTACCTATAAAAGGAGTAGAGGAGGAAGTAAGAAGGGAGAACAATCAGTCATCAGGGATTCAAGATTTCTTACAGAGATTTGGCATCCATAACAACAAGAAAACATCATCATAAAGACTTGAAACTCTATCAAAATCACTTCAAAAGAAATGAAGCACCATCACTCTAGCCACATCAATTTAGGATTCCTCTATTTAGTTACAGGTATTTTATTCTTGTATTCTTTGATTTATCTAGTTTCTAATTCCATTTTACCTATCAAATATACCAATAACCCACCTTTCCTAGCCCCATATCCAAACTATATTTGACCAAAATCCCATTCTACACTTTTTGATTTATTCACCCCTAAATTTGCACAAGCAACCACCAACAGTCACCTAACTACCAATAGTCATCTGCAACCACTGATGGTTGCTTAAACACTAATAGTTTACCCCAACCACTATTAGTTCTCTTAACCATGGATGTTTCACTATGGAATCATTTTATAGCAAGCATTTTCACCCTTTTGCCTCAAATCAAGCTCCCCTTTATGTGTTTCCCTCTTACCATTATAGCTTTCTTGATTTTTTGAACTAGACCTTGACCACCCTAGCATCAAAATTTTATCAATTTATTTAATAAGCAAGTTATTTCTTACTTTCTAGCAATCATTTTATTTCTTATCATTGAATGAAAATATCTTCTTTTATCATTTCAGACTTGATTGTCATAAAAGTGGATTGATAGCCTCCTAGCAAGCATTGTGCTTCTTAGATCTAGTGCATGCTAGGCAATCCACTCAACCAATAATCTAACTACCAACTTCTAAGTGTATGTGTTATTTATAGGTTATTCCTCTCTAGCTAAAGAGGGTTTCATATATTTTTTTGGATTCATGTGCATATTTCAATAGGTATTCTTCTACACACACTATTACTATATTTCTTTTATTTACATTCAAAATTAAGAAATGAGGAAAATAAATTAAAACATTTTGGCATGCCTAGTGGGACCCAATTCCATTTTCTTTCTTTATTGTTTGCTCATCGAATGCAATATGAAAGTTTCCTTTTGGGCATAAAATAAACCTTATGCATTCATTGATTACTTGTTTACCTTAGTTCATTGAGTAACTTAGGAGGCAAAATAATTTATCATAGCTTTCACATTTGTTATCACACACTAAACTAAACCAAAAAATAATTAACACATCAAAGCATACCTGAGGCAAGATCTGAATAGGATTTCATCACCTAGTGGTAACCTTACCCCTTCCCATATATCCTACTTATTTTTCACCACCAAGGGCAAAACCAATTCATCTCTTTGGTTAAGTATAAACTCTGAAATCGATATATTTTGGCTAAGCACATGACACTCTTATTGTTGTAGGACCATGAAGTGAGGAGGTAGGCCCTAATATCAAGCCATATACCAAATTTCAACATAGATTTTATTTTTATAGCACCTAAACAACTTGAAAGTAGCCATAGATTGCCACTTTAGTACCTAATTCACAATCCAAACTCCCTCTTCACACTCCCTAATGCATAAGCCAAAAGTGATTTAAAAGGAATCCTAGGATAAATGCACTTTTAGTGTATGCATTGATTTATTTGAATTATTTTTGGTTTCTCTTTGTTTGTGGTATGAGTTTCATCATAATATCTCCCCATTTATCATATGGTCTTTACTAGATAACAACTGAGAAATCAAACCACCCAACCACCACCTTCTTCTTCCTCCATGGAATACACTTTTGATGTCAAAGGTCCTCCTCATTTTTCTCCCCCTCCTTCTAGAATCCCTGTTGTATCTAAAGGGAATGTGGACTTTGTTTCCTTCCTTGACAATAATCAAGTATCACTTCAACACTACCTTAAAACCATGCCTCACCTTACCTCTTTTGCTTCAATTCCTCCTACATATCCTTCTTATGGAATGCCATCCCATCTTATGGTGGGTACTACCTCAACCAACCTTCCAACATCCCATCCACTAACACTACCCAACCCCAATCTAATGTTCTAACCTCTGGCCAAATACCTCCTACTACACCCCATATAGTTTTTACTTTATAGATGATCACCTATACTCCACCCACCTTAGGATTATCTTCTACCCCTACTTCCACCCTTCCTTTAGTGGAACTAATCCCTTAATCACTACCCCATTTTAGAATGTAGTGTTTTCTATACCTCAAGCAATTCCACCTATAAACATTAGAGTCACCACATAACCTCAACCTACTCAACCTCCACCTGCAACATCAACTATACCTTTAAGCCAACCTAGATCCATTCCCCAACAAGTACCTATGACAACCTACCAATATGTATACATACCACCATCCACCCAAACATTTGTGCCAATTAGTTCATATGTTGCACCATATCAACCATTTGTTACCATTTACCAATATGTGGCCTCTTCCATTCTTTTTACTACTTATCCTTATATAGCTACCACTCAACCCCAATAGAATATATCCCTCAATTATGTATTTTTCCAACCTCAACCAGATTTGATCAAGATGTTAATGGAGAATATGACTAACTTAGAATCATCTATTTTTGGGTCTCATAAACTTTTATCTTATGAGAAAATTTGAAATGAACTTATCCATGTATTTTTCCCCATTCACTCTTATCCTCCTCAATGGGAATTGACTAAAATTTACAAATTCCAAGGCAAGGAGGATCCCTAACAACATCTAAGAGCATTCCATCATTCTTGTTACTTGATTGCATATGATGATGTTCTCCTCCTTCAAACCTTCCAAATATCCTTATCAAGACCTTTCATTGATTGATGTGACTCTCTTTCTACACATTCCATCTTTTCCTTCTCTAAACTATCCCAAATTGTTTTAGAACATTTCTTGGTAAACATAACTAAAAAGGTTTCCATAACTAACCTCTACTCTATCAAACAATTTGATGATGAGTCAATTATCAAACCATGCCATTGATGAAGGGAGACTAAAATTGTGGAATAATAATTATAATTTCAAACCTAATGACCCTCCCTCTACTAAAACCACTAGACAATCCAATATTAAATCAAAAACATCCATAAGTTCGATGCTTCTAAAACCTGCCCCACCTTCAATTGTTAACCAATCACATCAAAATAATTCTTCCAAACATCCTTATCAATAAAATCAAACCCAAAATTGAGAACCTTCAAGAAAATATAATCCCATTAGGGAATCATATGCATATATTTTGGATAAACTACTTAAGGCCAACCTTATCCAAATTTAACCAATTAAACCACCTCAACAATTTGATTCTTCTCATCCTATACCTAGGAGGTATAATAAAAATGACCATTGTTCCTTTCACTAAACTATTAGATATGACATTGATAGATGTAATAACTTTAAAAGTATTGTCTAGAATCTAATTGATAGTGGGAGTATCATGTTTGATAAACCTAATGCATCCCCTAATCAATCTCTTAACATTTTCCATAAGCCTTTCTAAAAGAATGCTCCTTCCACCCAACATCATGATAGTAAACCTGAATCTTTTAATTCACATGAGGCACATACTATTAATGTTATTAGTAATGTGCCCATCATTGAAGAGATCGTTACCACTATTACTTAAATAAAGGGAGCTAGCCTACCACTTATTCCTTCAAAAACCCAATTAGAGGAATCATCTATCTTTACTTTTGTACTTTATGAAACCATGGCTTTATCTATTCCTCCTTTAGAAAAAACACCCAAGGAGGCAACCATTTCTTCAACCACTTCCTCTACCACTCCAACCCAAGAATCACCTACTTCTTTGAATGTCCAATACAGGGAGGAAACCATACCCATTACTTCCTTTGAGAATACCACACTCATTTCTCCTATCATACAATCATCTTTGGAAACCATTCTCCAAAATGAGGTCACCTCATCTACCAAATCACCACCTTTGGAGCCTTCCACCAAAAATACCAATAGGAAACCACTCCTTCCTCACCTAAGGGTTTAATATTTGAGACAAATGATCAAGGAACTACCCCCATTTATAATCCCTTCTCTAGGTTAGTCCAAAGTTTATAATTCACATCCCAACCTAACTTTGATAGACCCATCTTTTGGCATTGACTTGGCCTTCCTTATCAAAACAAATTTGAATCCTCAACTTTGCTTGAGTCCACATTTAAACACATTATTACTACCCCACTAACTACCTTGTATAAATTCATAAGTGAACCATCTCAAACACCTTCACCTAAAATTACCAAGTTACCTCATGCTTCTTTCACCAAACCAATCAAGAATCTAGGGATCCTTCCCACACCTAGTCACACTCACCCTCCTTTGAGATTGGACTTAACTCCATCAAACCCACAAAAACCTAATCCAATTAAGTCCCTTAATAAGGAAGGACTACCCAAACCTCCACCACAAAATAGACCTATACCACTTCCTTCTAACCTACCTTCCATTTTAGGACCTCATCCTTCTACCATTCCTGTTACTTATAATTATTATTCTAAGAAACCATCTCCTTTTTCTTCACCTTCAATCACCAAACCATCTATTTCTTCATAGTTCCTAACCAATTTATCCCTATCCACCTTTCCACCTATAACCAACCCTCACCATCAATTATTTTTGCATCTAGGTCTCCAACCCCCAAGCTGATCATACCTAAGCAAGACCAGATAAAACCATCAATAAAAATCATTCCTCAAACTACCCCTTCCATGAATAAGCCTATTCCCAATAGAGTTCTCACCCCTCATATCTAAAATCCCTTACCTAAAACACTTTTGTTAGAGTCCTACACAACTATTTTGTAAAGTTTGTTGCAAACCTCCTTCATTAGTTTACCTCCAATTAAACCTTTTGAGCCCACCCATCCTAAACTAACCTATTTCAATTATACTTTGATTTGTCTTTACCATAACACTCCTATACATGATATAGAGAATTAAAAATCTCTCCAAACACTTATCCATAATCTATTGGAAGAAGATGATCTATTAGAGGAGCCCTTTTTACCTCCACTAACAATCTTACCATCAACCCGACCTACCCAACCTCTACCCACTATACCACTCCTACTCAAGAGTAAAAATGAGGAATCAAATAAAATATCATTTCCCCATATCCACACCATTCATATGGTTACCCATTCTCGAGCCTAACAAAAGCATAAACCAAAATCCAATGTAACCATCCCTTGGGCTTACCCTTTGACCTCTCAACCTACCAACTGAACCCAATTATCTCCATCTCCACCCTCACAAACATCAAGACTAAAAGTCTCTATTTTGGGAGATCTACGTCCCAAACCAACTCCATTCATCTAATGGCTCATGTTGAAATAAGTTTACTAAACAATAGTGAAAATTAGCCTTTATAATTCAATCAAAACCTCACCTCAACATCATCAAGTATTAATTAAGGCTTTACATTCCATAGAGGTTCAACTAGATGATCCACAACCTCTTACATCTTTTATTGGAGCCTCTACCAAGCTACCCTTGTCAATTTTTAGTCTTAAAAAACCTACTTTTTCATACTAAAGATCTTAATCCTTCCCTCTTCATTATATCATACATCAATCAAACATGCATCAAATAGGTAATGATTGATGGAGGAGCTAGAATCAACATCATCTCACCCCATGCATATGATCAACTATAGTTTCCCACAAACATCATTTCCAAGAGTACATTGGTCCTTCACTCTTTTAATGATGTTATTACAACTACCTTAGGGACCCTAGTCTTCCACATTTAGTTGGGGCCATGAACCATTCCCAAGTTATTTTATGTTGTCAAGGGTGAGTTCAAATATAATGTGTTACTCAAACACCCTTAGATATATGCAATGGGTTTTTTCCCTTCCACTTTACACTGATGCATCAAATTTGAGCATGAGGGACAAGTTATCACAATCAAAACTAATCTTAGTCCCTTTATTTCCTATAATATGACATATCAACCTAATGATGTTCTTATTCCTCTTTCATCTACCTCATAACCTACTTCTAATCAAACCACCATATAACCAACCATTGGTAACATTTACCCTCACCATAATGATGAAGCTTCCACTAACTCATATATTCCCTCATCACGAATTTTGGTAAAAGACCACCTACAATCAACATTTTAATGATTCTCACTACGGGAATATCACCTTCTTGCTTTAGATACTCTTCCTACTCTACGTGAATATGAGAATATTCAAAATGACCATTCATATCACCCCAACATCAACACCATAATCCCCTTTATTCTCCCTAAAAATTAAACAAATTTTTTCTATGGGGTACTTGATCAACCATGTCTTACTCCTACTACCACTCCATATATGCAACCATTTACCTCCAACTTTTCTTACCTAAGCAACCCAACCTTTGTCAAAACCTAACTTTACTAGTGTGCTTAGAAGGGGTTTGGTCATGGTATCTATGAATAAGGACCTCACAATTTCCTATTATCAAAACCCATAAACTCATGAGTTCTTTGGACTAGGGTTTGAACCACTGGAAGAGCCCACATCACAAAAACCCATTGCTACCACTACTGAAGAAACCCCACCTTCACCAACCTCATCTTCCCAATCTAAATACTTTGGAATCATCCCATATAAATTTTTTTTGATCAAAAATATTAGTTTAGTCCCCTTAACCTATCTCTAGGATGACCAAACTAAAACCATTCTCTCATCCACCCAGAAATGATTCAACATGACTCATCCACTATTAACACCATTCACCATCAATAGAAAATGTTATTCTCACCTACCGTAGTGTGAGGGATTACTCTATCCATAAATTTTTCCCTTATAATAACTAAACCATGCTAAATTAATCAACCATTAATATTAATTTGGCTACTTAGGAGGACCCTCACATCATCAAAATAGGCCAATATTTAACCCCTGAAGAGTAGTGTGACTACCCTTCTTTCTTTCATGACTATAGCATAGAGTTTGATTGGTCCTATTAGGATATGATTCTAATTTATCCTTCCATTACTCTCCATAACATCATCACTCATCCTAAAGTTAAGAGTTTTTAGCAAAAACTTTACCATATGCATCCCCATATAACTCTTCTCATCAAAGAACTTCATTGCCTTCTATCTATTAACTTTATCCATCCCATTTACTATCCACAATGGGTTTATAACATCATAATAATTACTAAACCTATAGGGGTTATTCAAATTTTCATTGACTTGCATGGCCTTAATCTTGCTTATCTTAAATATGACTTTCCCCTACCTAACATTGATCAACGGTTGATCTCATTGTTGGCCATGAAATGCTATCTCTCATGGATGATTTCTTAGGATATAATTAAAATATTAATTTACCCTAAATATCATCATAAAACTTATTTTATCACCTCATGGGAAACTTTTTTCTATTAGGTTATGCCTTTTGGACTGAATAATGTAGGTGTAAACTATCAGCAGGCCATGACTAATATCTTTCACGACCTCATTCATAAAATTGTTGAGGATTATGTGGATGATCTCTTAGGGAAATCCAAACATCACTAGGACCATATACTTGTTATTTCCATCATATTCAAATGATTAATCCATTATAATGTTAGGATCAATCTCAAAAAATGTATCTTTAGAGTCTTATCAGGAAAACTTCTTGGATTTATTGTCTCTCTATGGAATTGAAATAGACCCCACCAAGGTCAGAGCCATTTTGGATGTGCCACCTCCTACCAACCTTACCAAAATTTTTATCTTTCAAGGTAAACTTTATTCAATCTAACACTTTATCTCCCAACTATATGACAAATTTCAACCCTTCTTTCACCTCTTAAAGAAAGACATTTTCTTCAAATGGACTAATGAATGCCAACAAGCCTTTAATGTAATCAAGGAGTATCTTATTTCTCTACCTATCCTCATTCCTCATAAATAGGACCAATCCTTTTATCTATATATATCCACCATCAATCATTCCTTGGGGGCCATGCTCACTCATTGTGATGAACATAATAGAGAAAAAATTATATACTACATCAGTCACACCCTATTCGAATAAGAAACCCAATATACACATCCTAAAATTTTTTACCTTGCCTTAGTTTTTGTAGTCTCTAATATCTATCATTATTTTCTTAATCATAAAATATATATCATCACTAATACTAACCCCCTTAAGTATATGCACTCTAAGCCATATCAAACCCAACATATGGTTAGGTGGCTCATGCTTCTAGTTGAGTTTGATATTGAGTTTCTCCCATAAAAATACATTAAAGTATAGGTCATATATGATAAATTAGTTGAATACCCTCTACTTTATATCCAACCTCTTCCTCTTTCCTTTCTAGATTAGTCTATTTTAACCATTTCTTTGAATAAACCTACCTACCAAATGACCATGTTTTTTGATGGCTCAAAATGCCAAAATGGCAAGGGTGATAGAGTAATTATCATTCCTCTTAATGGAGAACCTATTCCCCTTTCATTTAAACTTGATTTCAAATGCACAAATAACGTATTCAAATATGAAGCCTTAGTCATAGTTATTCAAACTACCTTGGCTTTGGGGGTCAAAATAATCAATGTCTTTAGAGACTCCCAACTTGTCATCAACCAAGTCATAGGATCTTATCAATGAAAAAATGATGTCCTTTTGAAGTAAAAATAACTTATATATGTATTCTTGGCATCATTTTATCATTACACCATCAAATTCGCAGACACCATGACATCTCTTGCCTCCCAGATTCCATCTCAACCATCCCAATCTAAACTATTTATTACCATTCATAATTTTATCACACCTTAATATATTAGTTCAGACCTTCTCACCATTTTTAATGTTAAAACATCATCTCCTGACATTGGGTATGATCAAACTTTCAATTATCTTAACCTTGGCATTCCCCCCTAATCTTTCAAAGAATGCCCATAGAGCCTTTATCCAGGGTACCTCTCATTACACTATTCTAGGAAGGATTATATATAAATGCGGTTTTGATGGAATCATTATCCATTATCTCCATCATCATGAATCTTCTCATACCACCAAGGAAGTTCATGATGACATTTGTAGGGGATATTTTAGTGGCATAGCCATTGCCAAATGTATCCTTCAGCTAGGCTACTATTGGCTCACACTTAACTAGGATTATTATGACTTTGTCAATAAATATGTCAAGTGTCAATAAGATTCTAATATTCATAAAAAACCTTCCCATGGTATTCAATTATCTCAATATTATAGGCCCTTTTCATAATGGGGTCTTGACCTTATCGAGGAGATCAATCCCCATTCTTCGCAATGACATCAATATATCATCATTACTATAGAGTATTTCACCAAATGGGTGGAAGCCATCTTAATTATATCAACCAAATTTTAAAATATCTTTATGTTTATCAATCACCATATCATCTACTATTTTGGTGTTCTTCATTAAATGATCATTGATAACGACAAGTCCTTTAAAAACAATAAAGTCTAAGAACTTTGTGAAGCTTTTGGTATCAATTTAATATTTTCCTTGCCTTATCATCCAAAAGCCAATGTAAAATCAAAAGATTCCAAAACCCTTATAAAAATGCTCATAAAGGTGGTCAGTGCTTCTGGTCGAGATTGGCACCTCCATATCCCATTTTCTTTATGGGCTTACTACATTAGTATGTGAACCGATATGGGTACAACACCTTTTTCCCTCATCTTTGGAGTTAAGGAAATCTTTCCTCTTAAAGTACAAATTCCATCACTTCATATATCCTTACGTGAAATCCTCTTTGAAAGTGACTATTGTCAAGAATGCCTCACATGCCTAAAGCTTCTTGATGACCATTGCCTTGTCATGCTCAATCATCTTAATGTTTTTCAAGAGCGAATCAAGTGTGCATATAAAAAACATTTGAAAAATCATAAATTCAACATTAAATAACTCATCCTTAAATAAAATTAACATGTAACTAACATGGAGAAGGCCAAGAAGGGCAAGTTTTATTTTAACTAGCTAGGACCCTACATTGTAACCCATAAGTATAGATTTGGTTCTTATCATTTGTCCTCTCTTGAAGGCAAACTAGAACCTAAGCCAATAAATATTTCACATTTGCATCCTTTCTATTGTTAAAAAGGATCAAACTCACTTCTATGTCTAATTTAAGCTCATCCTTTGGTTCATAGAAAATTTTCATTCTCCTTAATCCTTTTGGAATAATTGATTATAACTTGGAATCATGTGATTCATCTATCATAGATAAAACTTGATCCTAACTATGGGTACCCTAGCTATACCTATAACATGGTTCTGATGGATACTATTCATATTTTAGTAGATCGAATCCCATGGTCAGTTGTTGCTCAACCCCTCCCTTCGATTTATCATTAAGCTTTTTTGTTAAATTTTTGCCCCCATAAAGGTAAACCTTTTACCTAATAGACTTGTCCATATTTGTAGTAAAAATAACTACTCTCTAACAATCATAGACTATTCCCTTGAAGGATATCTTCCCCATAATTAAAATTTACTTCAAATATACTACTCCCTTGAAAGACAACTATAAAATTAAAAATTATAGACCACTCCCTTGAAGGATGGCTAAGCAAAATCATTTGAAGCTTCTCACATCAATTAGTTTTAGAAACTTAATCCAATGATAAAATAAATGAACAAAATTTTATCAAAAAATAATAATTAAGCCATAATAAACTCTTAGATATGCCATTGGTAGACTTCCCACATCAATAATTCTACCTAATATACCATCATGCCATAATCGACTCTTATACATAGTATTGGTAGAATTTCTACATTGATCAGTTTACATATTACTATAAGTCATGGACTTGTCTACTATGGCCCTTTGGTCACCTATAGAAGGGGTAAGTTAACCCACATTGGGTTATTATTTCCCATTCATTCTACTACCTATCTTTCCTTCACTACTCTTTGAACCTAAGGGACTATGAGCTTATTTGATGCAAAGTGATCATGAAAACCTTGTTCTTAATTTGAGCATGCTCTTATGAAGCACTTGATAGGATCATGTTCATTAAGTCGATCCACCTATGGTTTCTCATTATTTGCTTTTTGTTAATCTAAGAAAATGTAGCCATTTTTTGAGACACATCAACCTATTTACCTTATTTAACTTGGTCAACCAATCTCACCTTGGCCTCACATCAAAAAAAGCCTATGTTATCCTCTTGTCAAGACCAACCCCTACACTACACTAGTTGTAATATGCCTACCAAAACATTTTGACCCTAAGAGTAACCTAATGTGTTCATGGTGATAATCATAAACATCATAATCACCTCATATTCAAAATAAATCATCATCATGCCTAAGCTAATATAATGTCAATAATCATAATTAACATCATATCATAATCACCATCAACCATACATGAAAAATAATGATCATATCATCAACATAAAACATAATCAATCAAAATATTAGGAACCATAATTGTATCATCATCATACCTAAGCTAACCAATCATACACAATATGAGCATACACCATAACCATAATCGTCCAAATGAACATCATAAACATAATCATCCCAACATAATCCTCATAGTATAATAATCATAAGGTCACAACATCATAATACATCATCATATCTATTTCTCTCTCTCTTGTAAATATATCTTGCATCATTGACACACATGTTAGTATCAAAATATCCATATCAAAAACATATATATATATATATATATATATATATATATATATATATATATATATATATATATATATATATATATATCATAGCTTGAAGACCTGTGATGTTAAAACTAGAACCACATGCACCTACTCCACCATCTGGTGATAGATCCCTTGATGTACTTACCTACATCATAGTATATGCCCACTAATCTAGAGTAGCTAATGATGACCCCCTACCAAGTTAGCTTTGTACTCCCCATACCTCATAGCATTAGGTAACTAAGATAACACCATAGCCTCATAGTGTTAGATATCTTGAATAGTGGCCAGGTATCGTGTCCTTAAAACTAAGTTAGTTGTTCCTCCTCCTACGATGGTCACCCTTTCTCTCTGTCTCAAATAATCTCACTCTTATGTGACTAAATTGAGGCTGGTGCTCACCATATCCTATTCTCTTATCAAAGTGTATACCTACCCATATAAAGTGACTATCTACACCTATAACATAGACACTTATCCGTATAACCCTATCACCTAAGCCCATGCCACTATAAGGGCTACCATTGTCTGGCCATTAGGTCCTCCACCTTGTACCTATGTAGGATTGACATCCATAGGCTATTTTCCTCTATTCCCCAAACCAAAATCTATGGTTATATACCTAACCTAATACCATTCCATATATTTATCAATAACTCCCACATCATCTATAAGAGCTCTCACTAGAAGCTCCTCATAATCTAACATAATAACATCTCACTGTGGCTCTAGAATCAAGTACTTCACATCCTCCCTCCTATAACACTGAACATTTAGGGGTGTATCTTTCACCAGCCCAAACTACCTCTAGACTTGATCTACTAGGATATACTCAACCTTACCATCTTGTCAACCATAAACCCACTGCCAACTTTGTAATGATAGCGTGTGGTACCTATAACATGTCCATAGGGTCTATCTCAAATATAACATCCATGTAATATCTATTACCATTGAGCCCTCCAAAGCATCTCAAAACCACTTTATATCTCAGGATCCACCCCTCACTCCTGTAAGTGCATAATAATTATGACATATCATGAAGCCAACCCTATAATCAATTAATGCATAGCCATCCTAGGGAAGCCCAAAGGGTCTCAAAACCTGTATATGCTCATATTCCCAACACTAGAACATAAAGCTAATGTTGATCCCATATTATCTCTACACGTTGAAGGCCCAAAGCTCTGTATAAATCTACACCAGTAATATTGGGGTCCATCTAAAAATTATACCCCCTAAAAGCATCTATGTCAACAATCTTAACATCACACAAGGAAATTAGCCACTACACAAGTTTGGCATCACAAAACATGATATGTCCATCATCATCATAGTCATCAAACATATATCCTATGGGTTCTACTAATATAATGGCCTATAAAAAACTCCACTAATATGGTATCGTCCTTGCACTCGATCCTCATGATATATCCAGTCCATGTAGTGGTCTTGATTGCCATTCTCATTATGGTATATCGAATCCCCCCAAATTGGTAGCCACATGATCATATAGAAATCCTACAAAAAAATGAACCTCTCACAAGTCAATAATAAGATTATGTTTGTAGTAGGGTCCTATCTCTCAATGAGTTCCACAATTATCATCACATCATGTGGAAGGTGTTAGTAGTGTCTCATGGCCCTTAAGCCCACATATTCCATCTGCCTCCACTCAATGTTGGTCATCTTATCATGTACCTTTATTAATATATTAGGGGCTCAATCCCTCATTTGGATCCACTAATGGACTTGGACAATGATCACATGATGTTAACACTTCTAATTTGACCTCTACACCTAGACCCACACCCTGTACCTTTAATTGTGCCTATTTTCTATCTTACTCTTTACCTCTTCCTATACCCTCTTCCTAGGATCTACTCTTTCCTCTTCCCTAATGCTAAATTATCTCTTTAAGAATCCCTCATCTACTTTTTTACTACCCCATTTCACTAACCTTACTTTATGGGATTGACCCTCTTTTGACCAACTACCAATGGTTCCATGAATCATCAACTGTCCCTAGGTGTATTTAGACCCCTCGAGTTAACCATTAGTGATTAGGTGTAATCACTAATGATCATTATGTATGACCACTAGTGGTGAAACCCTATAACCTGGCCTTATCAAAATAAACCCTAAATAAGATACAAATGCAATAAATAAAATAATTTCTAACTATTTACCTTATATCTTCATTTTTTCACCCTCCCCCTCCCTTTTCTACCTATTTACCCATTTACACCCATATCTAAACCTAGGGAATCTAGGTCTGAGCCTGGTGTTTTCACCCACCTATTTTATTTTTTACCCAAAATTTTCTACCCTTTTCCTATACCTAAATTACTAACATCCTATAAAATTTAAGACACCCTACCTCATTCCATGATCAGTGGCATGGTCAGAGACCTCTCACCACTACTCAACCATATCCTCATCCTCCCTCCATCATATTTTCACATGAACTTAATCAATCAACAATCTCCACCTCAACACACATGATGATTCACACACCTAACCAAATCACTCAAGATGCCGGGAAATTTTCACCCAAACTCAATAAATGAAAATACCTTCTTGTTTTACTTTTGACTTTTAAATTTTTAGGGTTTCACCCTAACCATTAATGATTAGGGTAATTGTTGATGGTTAGGATCTCTCCCCTATCCCAACTCTTTTCCAACCTAAAGTTTACTCTTTAACCTACATCTTCCCTATAACTACATTTGGCTTGAAGTTCTTCTTAGATGCTCTATTTAGGGAACTATGTAGGCAACATCATCTTATACAATGCAGATAGAGTCAACTTAGCTACTTTCCAACCCAACCTTTTAGATCTGATCTCTTCACCTGTTTCATGATGACTTTGTGTGGTCCTTTGATTACACCAACCCATTTTTCCAAAGTTAACTATTTTCCCATTACACTACCTCATGCACATCTCAACCAATTATGTTATTTAATGGGAATACTTCCTCACTTGAATACCTACAAATGACACAAACCTTGTATATATGGCTTGATGAGAATGGCACAATAAACTATGACCAGTGTTATGGCCCAATTACCCTCTCTTGTCTTTCTGAAACCTGGCCTTATTTTATAACATTAATAATTTTAGTCATTATACGATCTATATTATCTCTCTTCATCACTTTTATGCATGGGCTCATGTCACAACTATCCAACCTCTTTCATGTCATCCACATTATACCAACTATCAAAACTGAACCTAATTTTATATGTGCCTCAATCATCTCCTAATTTGAGGGGGAATATCTCCTCCCATACTCAAGACAACCAAACCTGAACCTTTACCAGTCTCCTATTTTGATTCCATAGCTTGCCTAAAAGCTACACAACAAAAAGGGGCAAAATGTAGACACCTAAAAATTTCACACAATAGTATTTGATGTTTCATTACCTTTGGACCTTCTATTGGACCCATTTGTAGCTTGACCTTATCAAACCCCCACCTAATGCATAATTTAATTCACCCTTTTTAACAAATTTCTTTACCCTACTAACCACTAATGGTTAGGGTAGCCATTGATAGTTAGCCTAACCATCGATGGGTGGGTTTCCCACCTTGCCTTAAAAACTTTTCCAACTCTTTGTGAGATATTAGAAATTCTCAAAATGGTAACTTGTCCTTAAAACAAAGATTTTAAAGATACAAAAATAGGTGACTTTATCCTCCGTCAAATTTGTAACTTCCTTTATTTCATTTAGTAACTTCTACCTATTAAAGAAGTAGAGGAGGAAGTGAGAAGGGAGAGTAATCAATCATCAAGCATTCAAGATTTCTTGTAGATATTCAATTTCCTTATTAACAAGCAAGAACCATCATTAGAGACCTAAAAATTTATGAAAATCACTCTAAAAGGCCTGAAGCACCATCACTCTGGCCACATTACTTCAAGATTCCTCCATCTAGTTACAAGTATTTTATGCATATTTTCTCTAATTTATCTAGTTTTTAATTCCATTTTCCCTATTAGATTCACCAATACACCACCTTTATTAGATCCATATCTAACCTCTATTTGACCAAAATCCCATTTTACACTTTTTGAGTTATTCACCCCTATATTTGTAGAGGTAATCATTGATGGCTACCTAGCTACCGACAATCATCTACAATCATTAATGGTTGCTCAACCACTGATGGTTTACACCAACCATTGATGGGTCACTATGGCATCATTTTCTAGAAAGCATCTTTCACCCCTTTACCTCAAATCAAGCTCCCCTTTCTATGTTTCCCTCTGACCATAGTACCTTTTTTGATTTTCTAAACCAGACCTTGACCACCCTAACATCAAAATTTTATCAATATATTTAACAATCAAATTATATCTTACTTTCTATCAAGTATTGTTTTTCTTATCATTGAATGCAAATATCTTTTTTTATCATTTCAAACATGATTGTCATAAAAGTGGATTGACAGCCTCCTAGCAAGCATTGTGCTTCTTGGATTTGGTGCACGCTAGGTGATCCACTCAACCAACCATATAACAACCCCCTTCCAAGTGTCTATTATATTTTCAAGTTATTCCTTCCTAACCAAATAAGAGTTGTAATTTTCATCTAGATTCATACACACATTTCACTAGGTATTCTTGTACACACCCTATTACTAGATTTATTTTATTTAATTTCAAAATTAAGAAATGAAGAATTTAAATTGAAACACATATAGCTTCTGAAAAGCATACTAGGTCAACCAGGCCAATATAGTCATATTAATAAGCTTTAATAAATAAGGAACTATAGAATTAGGTTGATCCAATTAACACAGTTGGTAGAATTTTCAAGCAACATTCAAGGCATTTCAGTAGAACTTTCATATTCTTTAGTATCTTCCAACCCACTGAGGTTCCTTTCTTTCTCTCTTTTTGAATTCAATTCTTCCTTATAGTTCTATATTGTAGTCTTTAAAACTATCATCATATAGCAAACTAAGTCAACCTATTTGACCTAGTTATATATTCTATCTTCTATCTAAAAGACTAAGTTGACCTGGATGACTTAGTTCTTAAAGACTCTTACTTCTACAGTACAATAGAGAAAATATTGAATCTATTCTATAATATTTGTATCCACTATTGTCTAAAATAACTCTGTACTATTTTTTAAATTGAAAATCAATAACTATATGCTAGTAATTACTTCACACTTTTAATTTTAGTTGTTTACATTCTTAGAGTAAATCACATAGTCTAATTAGGTGGTTTTTCAATATACCATTTAGATTTACTATTTTTCTCTTTTTTCACACACTACCAAATCACATAATTTCAAAATACATTTAAACATTTATCTACCCAAGGCCTACCTACTTGGATTTCATCACCAAGGGGGAAGTCAACTTGGTTTTCTATCTAAGTATAAACATGTGGTTAATGGTATATATTGGAAAAACACCTTACACCCTTATCATTTTGGGATTGTGAAATGAGGGAATAGGCCCCAATACTAAGATAGTACCATTTCCAACACAGATCCTTTTCAACCAAAAATTTCCTAAAACCATCCATATATTGCTTTTTAATTCCCTAATTTTAGCCAAATTCCCTATCACACTTAAAATAACACTTTATAATAATCTAAATACATTCAATATGACCACTTATTTAGAATTTAATTCTTAGCTGACTGCTTTCTCCTTTCTCGTTGTATATTGTATTGAAAAAACTTACATCAACTAGCATTGGTGTAAAGTTTTATGTTATGTTCCTTAATTGGAATCATTCTCATTAACCCAATTGATTATGTGTTTAATTCCATTTCTTATTTTAAAGTACATTTCAAAAAATTTCCTATTTTCACTACACTATCATTCTATTCGACACAGTCTCTTACAGATTATCTATTTCCCTTGCTTACAATATTAAGTGGACCTAGTCAATCTAGTATTCATTTATGCCTCTCTGAATATAATACTTATTTTATCTTGTCGAATCTACATCCATATCAAGATGCTCTCTATCTAATGTTAAATTAATAAGTCAACCCTATCAACTTTGTATCCTTGTTATCTCACTTTTCATACCCTATTTCTAGTATTAGGTTGACCCAATCGACTTTGTACTCTTAGTTTTCCTTCCTATCATCTTGATTTTTCATAAAAATTTACCTTAACTAATCTGTATCCTTTATCATGAACTTTTTATTTGAATATAACATTGAGTTGAATTCAATAAATATGACGAGTCTTACCAACATTAATCGATTATCCCATAAATAACTTGTGGCTCTTATCCTAGATGAAAGTAATGTTCATATAGCCACTCATACTAAAAAATATGGTACCCCTCCTCATTCTTCTTCACTTCATAATCCTCTCTTCTCATTTAAAGATCAACTTTAATTAGAGTATACACCTAAAATTCTCTTTTTCATCAATGGATTTCCTCAACATCAAAGAAATGATCCTTCCACTATCTACCATCTCATGATAAGTGGTCAAGTTGAGGAACCCCATTCACCTTCTCCCATGTTATCACACATATTTGGGGATACTATCTTATTTTCTTCTCAACTTATTCCCTCAATTTTGACTCCTTTTCATACCATTACTTCTTCTTCTTTGACTTCCTCTTCCTCCATGCCTAGTATCTCTACTAACAAGGTAGATTCTACATCTATTGGGCCTCTTCTAAGACTAACCCTTCTTAATTCTTCCACTAGTGCATCATTTTATATGCATGGTAATAATGCCTATAGTGTTATTACTTATCATCCCTCTACTAGTCCATCTTTTTCCACACAAACAAATTATGCCACTAGTGCCTCACTAACAATTATTTTCAAGCTCTTACCAACAACCATAGTGGTACCTAGGGTAATACTACCAATTCTAACACTTCAACCAATTTTAATAATTCAACTCAAACCCATCAAATACTATTACAAACTATTAATCAAATGAATGATTTTCAAGTCAACAATGCAAATCAAATGATGTAAATGAAAAATCACCTTATCCATCTTCAAGCCCACCCTCAATAGATGTCATAGGGCACACAACCAAAATTTTCACCTCCTATTCCCATGATATTCTTATCTCTCAACCTCCTCTCATCAATAATATAATCAAGCATCTTCAAAATGAGCCTCTTATATCTTAAATTTCTAATATTTATAGAGGAGGTATCACCCTTACCATTTCTTATAATGGGTCAACCAATCCTACTCTTCATTTAAAAACATTTGGAAATCTATATAAAGACTGGGTCAAATTAAATACATTTGATGCTACCAAGATATTAGAAAAAAAATATCATAGGTGATGATTTAGATTAGTATAACCAACTCAAATCTCATTATATTAATATTTTGGAAGATTTAGTCTAAGAGTTCCAAACTAGTGATCTCTTTGAGAATACCTTGGCCCATTTTATAAATTGTAAATAACTTGAGACCAAATCTGCACAATCTTTAATTAAATGATGGAAGACCTTGTCCAATAAATATAAACATAATATGGTAGATGACAACCTTTTCCATCTATTTACCACAAAAGTTACAATATCAGGTTTAGACCCTCTCTCCACATACTTTGGGAGAGGCCATTTACCAAGCTAAGCATCAAGATTTCCTTATGCATCAATTCGAGCCATCCCAAATTTCCATGGGTAATCAAATGTTACTTAAGAATAATAATCATCATGCTACCAATAATGGTGTCATGAAATCTTATGATACCATTCACACAATTCAAACTATTGTTCCTAATCAAAATTTATAATAAGCTTCCCCTCCCAACCACATCACCAATCTTCATATATCTTTACCCAACAACATCAATGTTCATAAACCTTTATCCCTAGACTAATTAGAAAAATTCTACCAAGGCCTCTCCCATGATAAATTGATCCCACTCATCTTATGAAATATTGGTATGATCCTAATAAATTTTGTTGGTTTCATGCTAGTTGGGGTAATTATCTTAAGACATGTAGGTAGATTTGTAATTTGGCTATGGATTTCCTTCTTGGTCCCAATTTTGACCATAATTATATCATTCATAAATTGCAACAAGCCTATGACATTTATTTTAAATCCCATGAAACACAAACTAAATCTTAGGATTTGAATTAGGCTAATGCTTATTTGGCCATCTATAAATATCCTCTTCCAAATCACTGAGATATCTAGGACAAGCCTACCCTTTCTACAAATAATTTTGATAGCCTTATTGACCCAAACCCTGAAGATAAAGTGGTCAATATGACTAATATGAAAAGGGTGGTTATTTTCATTGATCCTCACCTATCTACACACTTCCATTATCTTATACATTTCATGTTATCTAAGATTCTTCTCCAACTCACTTAAATGAGTTGGGGTGAGATCACCTTATATCTTTTGGTGAACCAATTCCAACACCTCCATTGGATAACACTTCTCATACTATTTCCAACATCTCTCCATCTTCTTTACCTATCATAAATGATACTCAAACTCCTATCAACACTTTTTTTAATAATTATCAAACCTTACCTGCATCAACTGTTGCGTCTTCTCAACATAATCTATAAACTTATCCTGTTATTAAACCTTTTACCTCTTATAAACATAAATTCACATGTACTTCATCTCCTCCTTTCGAGAAACTCCTTTAACACTATGCACCTCTTTTCAACAATCTTCTTATGGGTTATGATTTGTGGGATCCTACCACAAAACTCACTAATCTCCCATCTGAAATCCCATTTCTTGAAATTATGTGAACTTGTATGCATCATCATAACCATATTATGAAACTTTTATTCTAAATGAAAATCCCTCATCCTCCCCTAGTAGGATGCAAAGAAACCTTATCTAGATCAAAAGATAGCATTTTGTAACAATGCAAAGAGATGTTAATATATGTTGATGAAACAATAGACACTTCTCTTTCCTTAAAATTACCCATTATTTCTATGATCCCTGATGAGATTCTACTTCATGTAGACAATCCCTCTCTCTTTATAAGTGTCTAAATTAGCAATATCAAAGTTAAGCATGACTTGATTGAATAGGGTTCTAGCACTTTCATTTCCTCTTTATTTTTTATCAAAAATCTTGGATATTATGATTGCAATATTAAGTCCACACACAACACATGTCAAGGCTATGATCAAAGTAAAATTCCTCCTTTAGGTTGTGTGTGGCTCCCCATTACCATCCCACTTATCACCATTTTCATGAAGGTGATGATATTCAACTTTCCTCTATCCTATAACATTTTGCTTGGTAGGCAATAGACTCATTGCATGAGAGCAATTACCTCTTATGCTTACCAATGCATCAAATATCCTCACAATGGAACCATTTATAGGATTCATGAAGACACCAATCCTTTTAATTTTGAACAATTCTAAGAACATGGTGTATTTAATATTTCTACTTATTGGAGACCTAGATTGCACCCTAGCTGATAGTAGAAGTGTTCAAGTCCTACTCTTAAACCTAGTCCAACATGAGAATGACCCTAGGTTATGGGTTACCTAATTTTGGGTCATACCTCTAGGGTTTTTAAAGATGATATCTCCTTAGATTATTAATTATATTGATCACCTAAGACATAAATAGTATGGGATGCAAAGAGTGAAGGAATTACATGAATTAAACCTACACTAACATGTGGTGATACACCATGAATTCAACTATCCACTCATAAGCTTGAACTTTCACATACTAATGGACTAAATGCTACCAAATAATCATCTTCATGAGTCTTATTCATTAGTATTTCATATGGAAGTTGTGATAGATGAATGGAATACCAAGGCTATGGAAAGTAGGTCTGTTAGAAGACACTCACTATCTATGACACACTTCAAGACTCCATTATCTACTCTCCTACACTCCACATGACCTACACAAGACACTTTTATGATATCTAGGATAACAAGGACATGTAATGGAAATAAAATAATCACATTTTCATGTCAAAAAACATGAATACACTAGAATTTCACCATAAAAGAGCTACAAGGTATGTTATTCAATCTAAAGAGATGTAAAAGTACAATTTATAGTAGATTATACTCATACCAAGATTGAGGGATCGTTTTAAAGGCTTAAAAGACTGTACATATAGTAGAAAGGGATGGAGAGGAGGGGATAATGGCATAAGAGAGTTGATAAGGGGTCATTATAAAGCCTAATATTACCACTATCGATAATCATGAATGACCACCTGAATCTCCTCGAGCTCCTTATTGCATTAATTCCACTAAAACTATTTTTTTACATGGAAAAGTGAAGAAAGGTTCACACAGACTAAAATTTCTACTAAAATAAATCATGGATGGCCACCTGAATCCTCTTTAAGCTCCTCATTTTATTAATTCTATTTATATTCTCCTAAATAAGCTAAACCTATCAAAGAACATGATCTACACTCCACACCAAAGGTTTGATCATGATACTAGTTTTGGACACGTGTCACCATCCTATTCAATCAAATTTGCCTTATTAATTTCTTCAGAGTATACTAGTTTTAATTTTCATTATCAACCATAAATATATGGTTAGATTTCTATATTATGACAACTATTATCTTCACATTCATTTTGGGATCTTACTATCAGTTTCATTTGCTTCATGTACTTGTGCCATGTGGATGGCTTGTATTCGATCTAAGCTCCTTGACCTTTGATTGAACATGCATAATTGATCTTATTTACATGAATTAATGCATATCATTGATATTTATCTAAAATATCAAATGCGTACCATTAATATCATGACCCATTAACTTTTTAAATATTCTCACACCATTGTATCTTTGTTGTATGATTGAACATGCATTGTTAGATCTTCAAGACCCAATGACATCGCTAGTCACCATACACCATAGCTATTATATTTAAGCTCTTGATATGTTGACATATTCTAGCTTCATTTTCATCCTTGGAAAATTTGAATTCAAATGGTTACTTTATGATTCTTGAAATTGATGTCTACACACCCATTTCACTCTGCAAGTCTAAATTTAAAGGTATATATCTTACGATAGCAAGCTCATCAAGATACAAGATTTGTAGAGGGTGATCTTGGTACTAAATTAATAATTTCCATGTGATCCTTTGGGTTTTAGAGGCTTCTTGAGCATACTTATAAAATATATAAGTAAATTAGTCTATTCATTTCTTTGTGATGTGTGATGATGGTCTGGGTCTTCTAGACTTATGCCTAACCTATTATTTGAATATCCAAGGCTTGAATGAACTTCTGAGACTTGTACAAACCTAATTCATGTTCCTAAATGTTATGATCTCCATGGGAAACTATTTTTTCAAATTTTGAAAAACTACACTTTAAGTTTACTTCAAGTGTTTCAAAAGCTTTGCAAGCTGTATGTGTTCTTTGGACCACTCAATCCATCTAAAATTCTATTAATCTCATCTATTCAAGTAGAAGCTTTGTATGTAGGAAAAAAATGGCCAAAATTTATGGTGACTCATAGGGAAGCATGCATGTTATATTTGATAACCTAGACACTTAAATGACTTCTTAGGCTCATGAAACAATGGTAAATTAAACCCTGACTACTAGAAACCTCTTGAAAAAGACAACAGCCAAAAAAGCAAGAAAGGGAAAAAACACAAACTAGAAAACTAACCCAAATAAAGTAAGTGTTTTGCTAAATTTTGTCTATTTTAAGTCTAAAGGAAAATATAAAATAATGATAGGGATAAGAGATTAAAATGAACCTAGATTGGTTTGTGCACCATATTCAGACATTGTGAGCACTTTTCTTTGGCTGGGGAGGACTACCTACAAGTAAGAAAGCACTACCACAAGATGTTTGTTAGTAGATAAATGAGTGGGCTGCCAAGCTACGTACTTGTTCTAAGAAGTGTAAAACTTCCTTAGAGATGAAAGTCCACTTTTGAGAGATAAAAAAGTAATAAATGACTAAAAGAGAGGTAAAAAGAGAGTGAAAGAGAGATAATATTACTGTTATTCATAACTTGAGTGCAATAGAGAGTGATAATGTGTAGGTGGTATATTCTATTTATGTTTTAGAAGTTGTTTGGGTAGGTTTTGAAGAGGTTAGGGAATCCACTATCACTAACATCGATAGGGGAGTGATCGATATTAATTATACTATCGAGGTCGGTAGTGAAGGTGACTGATGTTGGTTAGGCTGTTGAGGTTGATAGGGGTAATAATTGCCTAAGAGCTTGCAGAAGGATTTTATGGGTCTGGGAAATGGTTTTGATCATGTCTAGGAGTTTGTGGAGAGTTATGAGGGAGAGAGAGAGATATTATGGTTTGGATAGATCTAGTCAGAGGTTTGGTGTGTCAGGTCAAGGGGAAACAAGCAAAGAAGATTTGTAACTCCCTCACAGGGATTCAATTAGGAGTGTATAAAGTAATGAGTAGTAGATATGAAATGATAGAAAAGTAAATACTTAAAATACCTATAGAATAAGTGATATAATTAGCTTTAGGGGTCACTAAATGATAAGTATTAGATTGATGGTCCCTATTAGGTAGTTTGAACCTAAATGCCTGAATAAAGAGAACAAGTGGGTGTTGTTGGTCCTCAAGATCTTAGTTCCTGATTATGATTAACTTACGTAAGATGAGAGTAAGTTAGGGTGTCAAATATTGAATGCCAAGAGCTTGACTACAAGTAATAATGAATTTTCTTGATTTATGTTGATGTAAACTTCAGGTTAGAGTTTGGCTTATATTACCAATGTCGATGATCCTACCGACTTCAATCATGGTTTAACTGATGTTGGTCGCCTTAGAATACAAAAAGCTTACTATTTTTGGCCTATTTTATATTACTCTTCATGCCAAGTGTGGCACCCATTAAAAACTAGTAAAAATGCAAAGTTAAAAAGGAGGTAGTTGATTAGGAATTTAGTTTTGAAGTGAGAATAAGTCTTGGGTAGTTAGGATGAGGGGACTAGGGCTTGAGGTGACTCATCAGGTGAGAATTATTAATAGGGTGAGGTGTCTAGTTAAGGTGGTAAAAAGAGTTTTTAATTAACTTAATTAAGTATTTTAAATTAATTAAATGTGTGAGGGGTAAAATCATGGGTTACAGAGGTTAATTGTTATTATTGAAAAATGGGCTAAAAAGGGTTTCAACACAAGAATTTACACACATGTGTGTGACATAATTATGATGTCTACATTTTACCCTTTTGTCTTGTAATTTAAAATGACAAGTTTTCAAGACAAAAATAGGAGTTAGATGCTCCAAGTATTGGATGAGGTATCCCCCCTCAAAATGGGAATCAATGAAGGAGAAACTAGAATCGGGTATGAGTTTGATAAAAAGGTAATTGGGTGAGTGGTGGAGAATTGAGTATCACTTCATATGAATGTATACTAATGTGAGATATAGTTGACAACATCAAGAATAAGCAAGGTTAAGGAGGAATCAGATATAAATAACCAAATTACAATTTGTAAGTGATAGCTGCTAGGTTAAAACAATCAAAGTTGAAGCTCTAATGGTTGATGTGTCCCAGGTATCTGAGGTAAGAAGTTCCCCTAGGAAACACAAAAGGGTTGAAGGTGATAGGATGAGGTTTGTTACCATCTAAAACACCTAAAAGACATGCGTGTGTATAATATGCAACTATAGAAAAATAACATAAGCAGTCAAAACAAATAATGCAAGGTTGGTATAAAAGGGTCAATGAGGAGATATTCATGATCTCCAATGTCATTTGTCATGGTTGGGGAGATATATGTGATCTCCATTTTACCTAGCGTATGGGTAAATTTTACAAAGTTAGGTTACTTTTTTTGGGGAAAACATTATTGTAATGGTGCTAATGTCGGTGACATTGTTGATATCGGTAATAAATAGTGCCGACATCAGCACATTAGGGTATGTTGCTGATGTTGGCAGGTGTAAGCAACAATGTCAGTGGATTAGGTCAATAATGCCAATGTTGGTGGCTAACCAAACCCAAAAAAGGTGGTTTGGTGATTGACCAAACTCATTTACAACTTTGTGATTAGAGAGAAAAAATAGAGCTATGAGAGTGACAAAGATGGTAGATCAAGGAGGGGACCGAACGAGAGGCACACCACCACAAGATCTAGTTGTACTAGCCAGGGGGAGATAGAGAGATGAGGTAAGAGTCTTTTCTAGTTATTTTGAAATTTGATTTGGGTATTTGTAGGTTTTAGTCTAATTTATAGGTTGGGGTATATAAAATGTTAGTATAGGGGTAGAAAATAGGGTAGGGTAATTTTAGGATATGTTGGGGGAATTTAGGGTAGGTTTTTAGGTGAATTTTTTACTTTTGGGTTGGGTTTTCTTGATCCTAGGGCCAAACCAGTCACCAATGTTAGTGAGGGACACCAACATTAGTTGACATAACACTAAGGTGAGTAGGTGCCTACTGACATTGGCTAACACTAAGGCCTATAAAGCACCAATTTTGATACTAATGTCGACATTGGTGATTATGAATAACTAGCAAAATATGAGAAAGGCCCAGTTTGGATCCCTAATGGAAGTAAAAGACTAGCCTAATGGTCGAGCTAGCTTCAAAAGAACTCATGTTAACTAAGTTTTACCTATATAGCCTAGTTTACAACCTTAGACCAATGTATTTCTCCCAGAGCCTAGGAAAAATATCTAAGGTATAGTGAAAAGGTGTGTTAGGGGAAATCAGTAAAAAGGTAGATTGAGATAGGTAAAGAGGTCTAGGGCTTAAAATATAGGGAATAGTGTCAAGAGTCAAATATATAGGACATGAAGCCTAGAGTCATGATAGGTAGGTAGGCCTAGGGTGGAGAGAGATTAGAGGTAGGAAAGCCTAGGGTAGAGAGAGAGAGGCAGTGAAGCTTAAGGTAGAGAGAAAAGAGTAGTGTAGTTAGTTAGGTGGGTATATGGTCAAGCTAACCTCATAAGACCCCATGTTGACTAAGTGCTACCTATATAGCCAAATTTAGGGCCTCAAACCAATGTAGTTCTCCAAGAGAGAAGGGAAAAAAGGTAGTGATAGAGTATATTAAAAGGTATGTGACTTGAGTTGTGTGTTTATGGATATAGGCAATGATGCAGCTCATATTATAAGATTGTCTATTAAGGATTTTGACACGTATGAGGAGGGATTTCACTCTATATGAGTGGGATCACATGACATTAATGGGTTAGGAGGAGTGTGATGTTATTATCAAGTCATTTAGGATGTGATCCTTATGGTAGCATTGATTGAGAGGTGGGATCATACCACCAACACCTTCCATCTATTGATCAAAAAATTGATAGTGACTTAGGAGGATGTCTATATGATTTTATGGTTTCCACTCCAAGGTGAGGATGTATTCACATGATCAAGAGAGGAGCATGATATCCACATGGTGGCATTGTATGGTGAATAATTTAATGAGGTGAATTATCATTCTATGAGTTTTGGCTACGAGCCACTACATATGGCTAATGAGAAGAAGCATCGACTGAGCATCCTAATGATGATTGAGATCATGGTGTATGCATTAACAAATGTAAATGGTGGAATATTTTTATTATATTGATAGGTGTGATTACACAAATGGTGGAGCAGTGGACTATTTTTGCTTGAGGTTCAATATTTTTAGCATAATTATATAGAAAGATGTGGGATTTGAGACTATGACAGTGATACAATTTATATGTCAACCATCTACTACACTATTAGGTAGATGAGAACATCATGGTGACATTACCACTGGGGTTACCTACCATGATCTTAGATATCTTTAGGGTTGGTTTTAGATGTTGGAGAGAGGGCATGGCATATAATTTAGTGGATGATGTAGTGCATGGCACTACCTATTATAGGTGCATGATTGAGGGTTTGATCCTTGTAGATAGTTTTTGGAGACCTTACCTAACATACCTAATTTTTAGAGGATAGGTATAAGAGCTTGTTGGTTTATAGAGCTCACTATGGGTCAAGGGGAGATGAGCTAGTGAGTTAGAGATGGTTCTTGTGAAATGGGTCAGGAGGTAGTTTGGTATTATATAGGATATTCCACCTACCTTCCATCGATATAGGAGGGATCACATAGAGGCACCACTACCATTACCTTAGGAGATAGATGGGCCAAAATTTGAAGATCTACTAGTAAGGCTAGGTGTTGGAGATCTAAGATGCACAATAATGTATACAGCTTAGTAAGTAGGTTTACATCCTATGGTGGAGGTCAAGAGACCACCACTAGATTATAGGGGTTGGTGAGAGAGAGGGATGCAATGGTATATGCCTAAGATGTAGTAGTGTAGGCTAGAGATATAGCACATGCACATATATTAGCCTTATAAGGGTAGGTTATGATGTTACAAGGCTAAGTTAGGGCACTATAGGGCCATGTTATAGCACTATAAGGCCAAGTTAGAGTCTTATAGGATCAGGTGACTATAGTGATAGTAGAGAGAGATAGTTTGAGAGTAACAAGTTAGGTTGCTCCTCCTCCACCACCATAGGGACTAGTACAGGTTGGGCCATTAGTAGGTGTTATGGGAGCACTATAGATTATGTCTTTGGTGAGGTATACAACCACCCTAGATGAGATTACATATTATGAGAGGGCCATTCAGGAGTTTCCATAGATTCAAAGATATTCAGAGTCTAGAGAGTAGGAGAGGTCTATGTCAATGCCATAGCTTCTAGCTCATACAGATGCAGATGAGTGAAGACTAGTGATGACATTGCTTCCTCATGACCACATAGAGAGCCTCAAGGACCTTGAGTGTTAGAGTTTGCCTTTTTGGTTATATATGTTATATGTATACTAGCCTGTAAGCTAAAGATGTGAGATGTATATTTTGAGAGAGAGATGATATTATGATGATGTAGTTATGGACATGTATTCATCTTATATATATGAGATGTTTATTTATTTATGATGTTGATGAGTATATTGATGTAGATGATGATGATATAGATGATATGTTAATGTTGATCATGTTACTTGAGTTAGACTAGACTTTCTTATATATGTGATGGTATATGCATAGGTGGTTTGTTAGTTTCATCTTAGTGTTTTTATATATTTCGTGATGGTGTATGCTGAAAATGAATAGAGTAGTTATGTTAGTTTATTTCAAAAAAATTCCATATTTATGATATTGTATGTGTAAAGTAAATTGAATAGGCTTTGATAGTGTTGGTATGACATTGTTTCCTCATATCAATAGAGAGATCAACATGTGATGTGGATGGGAAAATAAAGAGGTAGAATGCTCATGCACTAGCAAAGACCATAATTAGAACATAAATAGGCTCAAGAAAATGAGCCTCTTTCATGCCTTATATCTTTAAACCATTATGTTTGTTATATAAGTGTCATGTTTACCTTATGTTAAGTGAGATTTACCAGTCCCTTGAAAGAGTATGAGGGGTAAAAGGGTAAAAAGAGGGAAAATGTTTGGGTAGCATAACCTACAAAGTGGGGATGATATGCTTTTTTTTGGGTGACCTCAGAGCTACTATAGGCAACTCTATGACTTAAAGCTTTTTTTTTTTGTGTGTAAGCTGATCAATGTGAGAAGCCTACAATGGGATTTTGTATAGGTTAAGGTCATATAAAGCTAATCAATGTGAGAAGCCTTTTTATTTGTAGTTCCTATTGAGAACAAAGCTTGGCTTAGCCATCATTCAAGGGAGTGGTCTAAGCATTTGTTTTTAAGTTTAAATAGATATTATTCAAGGGAGTAGTCTATTGATAGTATCAAAGGGAATTGACGTAGCTGTCCTTCAAGGGAGAATTTTATGTTGAGAAGCATGATCATAGAGTTTATAACATGTCACATATCCCATTTTTTTTAGTCAAAGACAAGCTATAGAGGCCTAGGAGTCTTCCACTTTGAGGGGAAAACCATACCACTACGTAAGTTAACTAAGTGTATAGGAGTAAGGGTGAAGAAGAATGGAAATGAATGTAATAAGGATGCTCAAGGGATGAGCTCAATTTAAACACGAAGTAAAGTGACACTTGTTTAACAAAAGAATGGTCATAGGTGTAAGGTATTTAAAGGCTCAAGATTTGGCCTTCCTTCAAGAGAAGAAAAGTGATAAATTCCTGATCCATATTTATGAGTTATGATATAAGGTCCAAGCCAATTAGGAGCAAACTTACCTTTTTTGATTTTCTCTATGTTTATCACATGTTGATTTTCTTTTAAGATGAGATCACTTGTATTGAAATCTTACTCTTTAAGGTTTTTTTATAAGCACGTTTGATATGCTCTTGATAGATTTGGAGGTGGTTGAGGGCTATGAGATGATGCTCATTAATCAATTCAAGTTGATCCAAATGTGTATGGCAAAATTCATGATTAGTAAGTATGTCTTGTAGATAAATGCGAAGAGAAGGAATCTGGACTGCAAGAGGAAAAATAACCTCTATCTCATATACCAAAGAAAAAGCTGTAGCACCCATAGGGGTTTGAATGCTAGTATGATAAGCCCATAAAGCAAAAGGAATGTGTGTGTGCCAATCCTTGCCCATATCATTGGCTACCTTAATGAGAATTTTGGTCAATTTTTTTTTAGAAGCTTCTACTTATTGATTTGTGTGTGGATAGTATGTCGATGAGAAGCTTAATTTGATTCTGAATGTATCACAAAGACTTTGAACAATATTGATTTTGAAATATTCTCCATTATCTATTATAATTTTATGAGGGACACCAAAATGATAGATGATGTGATGGCTGATGAAGTTAATAATTTTTTCCACTTTAGTGGAGATGAGAGGGATGGCCTCAAAACACTTGGTGAAGTATTCAGTGGTAGTAATGATAAAATGATGATGAAGGGATGAATGAGGGTTAATCTCCCTGATTAGCTCTAAGCCCCATTGGGAGAAGGACCATATATTGTTACTATTGAAAATAATAATAAAAAATTATTTTCACATATTAATGTTATAAATTTGGAATAGAAATACTAATTTAAAATTATATAACATCAATTTTGAAATCATAAAGAACTTCTAATTTAAAAAATATTAATTTTTTTAATTATTTTATATAATTTAATTATTTATGTTCTATTTAAATACATATCACATTTAGGATGAAGCATCATTTTTTTATGTCTAGAGGAATTATACAATGACATCAATAGGGTAATGGTGGGATGTAATGTAATGAGTGTGTTCAAATTTAATTCTAACCTTAAGTTTGACATCTGTTTGACCATCACTTATAATTTTTGTATTTAAAAAAAAAACTTGACTGACAATATTATACCATGTTAACTTCTATTAAAATGTAAATTTATGAATATACACTATTAGAATTTAAAACCTTACTGAGGTTATTATACCATATTAAATTTTGTTAAAAATATAATTTTATGAGTAGACACTATTGCAAGTTAAGAACTTAAAATTCATATTTTTAAATTTTATCCCACCCTCGACTGTCAAAAATTAATTTTCTCTTCTTTGGTATGTTAAGGTTGTAAACTTATAAGTTTATACCATTGTGATTATCCATAATACCAAATTCCATTCTCATTTATTCTATGTAATGCCAAGTACAACTATTTTTTTTAGTTTCTACAGTAAAATTAGTTGTTTTATTTAAGTTTAATTGTTGGTGTGTGTTTCCAAGGAATCAATTCTATTTTAATCTAAGACTCAAAAGTATATTTTGAGTGGCATTAAAAGTAGGGAATCTAAATCTATTAAATAATACTTAAACAACTAGGCTCATTTCTATGCTAAAAAAATTATTGTTCTAATGGATTAGTAATTGTGCTATTATTTTTTTCTTAGGTGAGCTCATTGCTAAAGTTTGAGAGAAGCAATATTTTTTGGAGGCATCAATTACATTGTAGCAACATTAGTTGAAAACATAATTTACAAATTTAATTATATATAGATAAAATAATAATAGAGCTATATTTAGGTTTGTAAACTAGATCTAATCATTTTATGAGTCATGGATTTATGTACAATTGTTTGTATTAAATTATAAAATAAAAATTATTTTTAGATGTAATGTGAAATTTTAAGCACAATGAACTATTAAAGCATATATGTATTTTATTTTACTATGATTTATATGGGAAATATTGAATAAAAAATCTTTTTAGACCCATTCAAACTAAACATATCATATAATAAAATTATAAAACTTAAATGTTCGATAAGTGAAGTTTATTATGGATGAATTTGGAATGAACAAAACTTTATAAAGTGACTCCTATTCCTCATGGATATTTATATAAATGGTAGACAAAGGTTATATACACGGTTATCAAGGGAAATTATATGTACTAGAGAAATGTGTCTAATATACAAAATATGAACCAAAATAAGAAATTTAATTAAAAAATATTAATTTAAATATTATATTAGTTAATATTATTTTTTTCATATATCTATTTATTATTTTAAATTAATAGTTAACTATCATACATATCTTAGATAAATCTCTATAAAATACACCAAGAGATATCATTCTTGAGCTGCCCAATTCTATTTATTTCATAAATTCAAAATCATATAAGTGCTTCAAGAGTGATAAATCTTAGTGTTTTTTACATATATTTATCTAAGATATGTATACTCATTACCTACCTCATGCCCTTCCCCACCATTCCACACTGAACCTCACACTACATACCCTCTCCAACCATGTACTCTTACCTACCAACTTGACAATAAATGTATTAATCACATCCTCCCAAAATTTAACTGAAGCTATACCTTCAAAAAGTGTAATCCAAAGGTATTTTTAATGGATATATTTGATCAAGAATCCAATAATATCAAACTTATATTTTGAAGGTGAAGGTGGGTATTGAGGGAAAATAACTTTGACTTCACCTTGTTCAAGCATTGACACGATGCCTCTTAATAAATATCCAATATTATCTTTAAGGTCTTAGATTAAAAGGTTTTTTCAATACCTGCTAGGACTATATCTTCAAAAAATTGACCATGAGTAAATATTCACCTTTAGTGATGGTAATATCTTAGAATCTATTGAGATATTTATCCATGCAAATAACCCAATAGAGAGTTTTAACCAAAATAATAAAGAGATAATGGGAAATGTGGTTATCTTGTATAATTACATGATAAACTTGAAAAAAACAAATTGGGATCTCATTTACTAGGATAAAAATGAAGGATATATCAATGTAGTTATACAACTAGGTACAAAAATAATTAGAGAATCCAATTTTTTTAGGATTCTAAGTAAGAAGTCCCAGTCTATTTGATCATAATATTTGGTGATATATATTTTGATGATCATACTAGTGTATTTTATCAATTTGGAAAAGTTTAGGAGCTCATGAAATATAAAATACCATCCAAAATTTCCTACCATCTACAAAACTACTTTATTAAGGGGAAATTAACAAAGGATATTTTTTCACTCTTATTTCCATGATTTAGTGATTATTTTTTAAGTATTATTGCAGAGAGAAATACATATAAATTTATCCATAGAGTTGGTGTTATGTCACTTGGGGATTAGAGATAAAAATGTATAATTGAAGTCCTTTAACATCTTATTTTAGCAAATGGATTCTTTCACATCCCTATAGATGTATTTCTTAATATTCTCCCAAAATAATTGGAATAATTTAAGAGGGAATCCATCAAGACTAGGGGATTTATCCCCTTCCATAGAAAAAATAACATCATTGATCTCATCTTCTGATAAAGGATCCATGAGCTAGAATTCATATCATCATTGATAACTTCAAGGGTTAGATCCAAAAAGTCTTCATGAGCCCTCTCATTAGGAAAATTTAGCTTGGATAAAATGTTTGAAATAAGTTCACTAATTCCTCCCTAATCTCCTTGAGATCATGAGTAATCTAACCACCATTTATTTCAAATTTAGATATCCAATTGGAATTTATGTGATCCAAAGTGGACTAATGAAATAATCTAGTATTGTGGTCACCATCTTTGAGCCAAAATTCTCTATATTTTTATCTCCATAATAATAATTATTTAGAATGAATATCTTAGTGTGTCTTCATGATATGTTTTTCAAGATGGATAGTAACCTAATCATGAACTAAAGTTTACAAAAACTCATGAATATTTTCATTGTCTTCTTTAATTTTAGTTTTTTCTATATCCTTGAGATGGTTGTGAATTTTTTAATGTTTATATAAAATAGAGAACATCTAAGAAATTTTGGGAAGAAATAGAATATCCCTCCATTATTAAATCAAATATTTAATAGTTAGATATTTTAGCTACATGAGTTCAAGTATGAAAGGATAACCTTTAGGAGAGAAGCCCTGATCCAGGAAACAATTCTGACAACAATTTAGGTGGCGGGTCCACCCCAATTAATGACAAAACTTTTAGGAGCCATAAGTTTTGCACCGTAGCTCCAATTGACGCACCATTTGAACTGTTGGAAATCTAAGAATTAGGAAAATGTGGTGAGATGGTATTGAGATTTTCTTAGTGGATTTTTGCCCCCTAAAACCTAATGGAAGTGCCCTAAATTTCAATTTTAATAGTGCGGTCTATAAATAGTAAGTTTCTAAAAATAGTAATTGCTCAAATTTTGTATCGTTGTAAATCATGTAAGTCAAACCACTTAATATCCCTCAATATTAGTGACCTTAAAAATCCTCCTCACACCTTCAAAACATGTATAAATGAAGATGTAACCCGAAATGGAAATCAAACATCTCTTTTCAGAGATAGGCATATGTTTGGGTCTACAAATTTGATCAATAAAACATCTCTTCTCAGAGATAGCATTATTTGAATTGTGTTGTTCTTGTTTCTTGAATAATCTTTCTAACAAATCTTTTTTTGAGTTTTGGATCAAGCCCTTTTTTAAATTTAATATTATAGGATTATGACTTAAACCTGAAACCTCAAGGATATCTAACTCCTTATACCACTCATCAATGAGCCAATTTTTAGAATTAATAAATATGTGAAGTATAATAATAATAATTCCAAAACCTAATTGTATGTTAGTCTAAGTGAATGATTTGGAATTGGGTTCAACATCCCAAAAAAATTCAAATTGGAAAAATTGGAGAATTAGATTTGTGATTGGGTAACTCTAAGGTCTCCCCTCTCTTCTCTAAATTTATTTAAATAGTATTAAATTACCCTAAAATTATGGAAATATCATTTAGATTTTGATTCTTGAAAGTAGTGATCTTAGCCTAGATTATTTGTTTTAGGATAGGATTGCTCAAAGCATAGGTATTTATGATATTAGAGTTACAATTTTATTTGAGACTAATCAATCCATTTTTTTTCTAATTCCTATGCCTCTATATCACCATTCATTTGATATAAATACAATTTCAAAAATAGAATATACCACTAAAATCATCCATTGAGTTAATGGCCACACAATCCATGTGCTTCCATTTAATGTTACATTTTTTAGTACACTGCACTTCAAAAAGTTTAGTTTATTGGATAAGAATGATACCTAAGAATTTAATCTAGATTTATACTTATATAATTATTCACTTGTTACAAGATCCCAACCCTTTAAAATTATGATAGAGTAACTTCATTAGGTATTGGAAGGGCCCTTCCACCTTATTTCCTCAATGTTATAGACTTCTAACCTATTGGGATATTAGCTTTATTTGTCCTTTGAAGGTCTTACCCCTATTCCTTTTCTAATGTTATGGGTTTCCCTCAAGATATAAGTCATATTTAGAACTAATTCACTTCGTGAATTGATCTATTAGTTTCATTTTGTTTATCCTTTTTTTAATTGATTATGTACTAGTTTCATTTTTTTCTTATCTACTTTTTTGTTTGTTCCATTTATTTATAATTTGTTTTAATTTACTAGTCCAAATCAGTTTTTATTTTATTTATTTATGCGCTATCTAAATCCTTGTTGGTTTTTATCCATGCTTTAATTTTATAGAAATATATTGATAGTGGATAATCAAACCTATTTATTTAATCATGATTTAGGATTATCTCAATGTATCACTTCCTCAAATGCGTAAGAATATAGTACAAGACCATAGCATAGTTATATCATCATTTTTAATGTTCATTATATTATATCAAAAATTAGTATATATGTTTAATTATATATCATACATTATTCATTATAAATAATAATATACTTGATAGATATTTACATGTTTTAAATTTCATAAATATTAATGTTCTCCATTTAACGTTAGAGTTCCATGTATTCATTGATTAAGTATTTTATGAGTGTTTAATTTATTTCCTACTCATTTTTTTAATGTTTCAAATGTTGATAGAATAAATATAAATACTTATGTAAATATATCCATTTCTAATTATCAAAATATTATAATTTATTAAGATGTCAACCATACAATACAAATAAGGACTAAGGTTTAACATGAACTTAAACCTCAAGTGGTACATATCCAAGTTACACCTCCAAGATTTCCTCAAGATCCTAAAATTAAATTACAAGAAAAATTATAATATGACATTATGGATTAACTTAATAAATCCCATAAAAAGATATTTAATCTAGAATTACTTACAAGATGAAATATTTATAAATAAATTATTTATAAAGTCTTTTAGGATGATACTATAAACATTGATACTAATAATCTCACTTCATGAATATATTTAGCTACTTAAAAGATAATAAGGATTTAATAACCATTGAATACAATGATATACAATCAAAATATTTCTTTTTACCAGCTCTTTCTTTTTCTTAATGAAGTTATTATTTGTAATCTAGGAATCAAGAGAGTGTATGTTAACAATGGTTGAGGTTTGAATATTTTTAGGGAAATCCTTTTCTTACAATTGAATATTGGTATAGATGTATTGGGAAGTGAAAATATGATAATGAATAAATTTTATAACAAGGAACAAAAAAAGCTTAGCACAATGACATTAATTTCAAGACTTGGGCCAAAAGTAACAATGATTGAGTGTCATGTCATATGCAATTATGTAAGTTACAATATTTTACTTTCAAAATCTTGGATTAATGTTATGGGTATTGTACTCTCTACCTTACATATATGTTTGAAAATTTTGCATAACAAAATTATTTATAAATGTACATCAAATGATATATATATATATATATATATATATATATATATATATATATATATATATATATATATATATATATATATATATATATATATATATAAGTTTTTGAAAGATGATTGAGCCTCAAAATAATTTAATACTTCACTTGGATAATAATAATAAAAACTAGAGTGATACCTAGTAAATTTATTTCAATGGAGCAAGACATAACATTTGAATATGGGAAATGTAGACACACTGCAAAAGAGGATGAATATATGACCATAAATTTTATGACATTGATGATAAATTGTACAAAATAACCTTTAATTTAATAGGTACTAGTAAATATAAAGACACTTTAGTGTATTTGGTATTTAGTTCTCTTTATATAACTCCTTGAGATTATAAAATGCCAAATTTACCTTCAAAATTTACAATGGAAATAAAACACAATAATAAGGGTAAAAAAATTATGATAAGTATTTTTTATATTACACATATTAATATTAAAAGTTTTATCTTTATCAAAAATAAAAATATGTATTTGGACTCACATATATACAAAAAGGGGTTATAGTAGTATATGATTAAATAGGCTATAGTGGTAAAAAAAACTAAGAAAATTATTAAAAAAACATAATAGAACCTAGTATTCCATATTATTATTCATTAAAAAAATTAATTTTTTATAATAATGATGAAAATTCACATAAGGAATTCAATAGTGGGCATACAAATGATGAAACACATATCAGAATTAAAAATGTAACTTGTAATGTGAACACAAAATATTTGGGTGACAAAACTCATCATAACGTTTTTAATAATGAAATAATATTTAATTTATTACCAAGATAATAAATACCCTTAGTTTCCAATTTATAAAATCCAAAATAGGCATGTATCAAACTCTACCTCATAATGAGGTTATTTATCGATCTTTTGCTATCAATCCTATCTCACATTTATTGACTTATAATAATTATTTATCATGGTGAAATATTTATAATTCATGGTTATATAAAATTTTATGATATAAATAAATTTTCTCCTTTACTTTTTATATTCATATAGTTTTATTATGAAACACACTCTTTATGATAAGATATTCTTCATTTTTATTTCTTAATTTACCTAAAAATTTATATACTTATGGAATGTGCTAAGCTATAAAATTTATGTTCATGTCTTACAAGTATATAAAAATAACTTACTTCACTCAATTTAACATGTGGTACTAATGAGATTTGAAACATAATTGTAGTTTTTAAAAGCAAGTTTTAGGTTTATTATTATGGGAATACAATATCTTGGATTAAATGAATGTTCACTCTTATGTATCTCTAGGAGAAATGTGGGGTATGTATTAGCTCCATCATGGATTAATATTTAATTTATATACACTAATCATATGCCATCTATATAGACACACACACACACACACACCCCTATATCTTCATACATTTCCATGATTCATGACACATCAATTTTGTATTTTTTCCATTATTTATTATCATATTTATTATGCTCATATATCTATTTCCATTAATGTGTTTGGTATGATTCCTTAATTTTCCTATTTTCCTACTATAATGTGTATCATATTTAATGTGCCTATTCAAAATGTGTCTATGAGGTGCTCTATATACTTCACATGCTTACGATGTGTCTAATATACTTTTCACATGACTAATGTTTCTTATACATGGCTAATGTGAATTCAATGCTTGAAGTGCTTTCTATATGTCTCATGTGATTTTATGTTCTTAAGTGATTTTTTCATGCTTTATGTGACTCCAATTATTTATGTGTTTATTTCATGTGTGATGTGTTTTTACATTTTTTTAATTTTTAAATTCTTTTATGATTCCAATGTCTAGTTTATTTATATATACCAATTGTGATGTTACTATTTAATATGTTTGCATAGTTTCTAATGTGATTCTTATCATGTTTGCATATGTATATTGTGCCTCTTATAATGTTTGTGCATCATAACTAAAGTCTTTCATATAATATTTACACCATGTATAATATTTAATTTAAGATGTCGTAGAGACATAAATTTGGCACAAGATCATTATTCCCAATGTCTTATACCTAATTTACCATATTTAGAGAAATTGTAAATTTTATCCTATTTTTAGGACAATTCCAACCTCACATAGTTACACACTTGGTATGTTAAACCTAAAAAGGACCTCAACACTTTTTAAAAAGGTATCCATTAACACATTTGGACTATTACTCACCTATTATCCAACCATGCTTTGAAAATAGATCCTAACTCATCTCCAAGATAAAATCATGTAATTCATAGGTCTATTTAAGACAAACCTATGCATTGTACGAGTTTTTTATTCTTATCCTTATGGGTCAATTTTTAATTTACCATTGATTATGTTACTTTAGCTTCACCTTTTTACAATTATAAAGTTGATCAATGTGCATAATTTATCCTAGATCATATTATATATACATAGAATTTTCAAACCATTTAAAGGATCTTCATAGAGAAACATATCCATACATAGAGGTTCTAGCGTGAACATGGTTATTTCCCTATCTAGTTCAACTTTAGGTGTGAACATGGTTATTTCCTTAACTAGTTCCACTATTGGGTTCTAGTCATACTCAATCTAGTTAAGTTTACTTAGGTTTTTTTACTATTGTCTCACCTCATATGATCTTGATTCTTGTCAATATCTTATGAATGTTATGTGAGTGGTATTTTCTATAAATACCCCCTTTGTAAGCTCATTTTGGTAATCAATCCATTCATTTACATGTGTTACACATGAATTATACATCCTTGATAAGAATATAATTTATTCTTATCAAGTTTTATCTTGTGAGTAAGAGTGCATCCATTAGGCCTTAGAATCCTATTAGGATATATTAGCCAAATCTCACATGGTACTAGAGTCAGTTGAGTGTCATTGGGTAGTCTCTTAGTACATTAAAATATGGTATTTTTTCATATTCTGTATTATATTCTCTTGCATCTTTTCAAGGATGATCCTAATAATTATAAAGATATAAAAGAAGATTCATATTTTTGTGGGGTTCCTACTTGAGTATATTTTGAAGATACATTCTATAAATTGAAGGAGTTCATCTTTAAGTCCAGGGTGTCAGAGACAGTCAAAATCTCCTAATCTTTCATCTTAGTTAGATATCAGAGGCTAGATCTAGAGTGGTTTTTTATAAAAGGACATCATCACTATGAATGGATAATTACTAAAATCAATTATGCATTGACATTTTTTTATACATTAAACCTGAGCACATCTTGGATACATCATATATTCCTTATTTAACATGAATATATGTGTCATCAATATCAAGTTGATTGCATGTTTTTTTTTAGGTCTTTAGTTTTTTCTAAAAAAATTATTTTGATCAATTTTGTATTAAAAAAAGAGCTAGATTCATTTTTTCATTCATCTTACATATATGTTTTTATTTAAAAATTATCTATTATTTTTCAAACTATAAAAAATCACTTAGAATAATTTATGGGTTTTGTGTGACTAATTTCATATTCATATAACATTTTGGAATTATTGATTTCACTAAGAAATAGAAAATTTATCATAGTTTTACTGACTGTTGTAAAAAACATTTATTTTTTATTTTTTTAAACAAAAAAATTCAAACATTGACCATGCATTGCTAAAAACCGATGTGATATGTTTTTTCATATTATTTTTTATTACCTAAAAATATATATAATTTTTTTAAAAATTTATTGGCTCCTCCATAAATAAACAAATTTGGTCATTGGTAAAAAAAATTGGTCAAAGTTGGTTATTTTCCACAAAAAGTCAAAATTTTCTCTAGGTGAAACATTCTTGTTAAAATTGGAGACAACCACATTTGGTGACCATTCCCCCAAACTTGGTGGTAGTTATGATAAAATTTATGGAAACACTTTTAAAAACTAAACATCCTCTTCATTGAATACTATGAATTTGTAGTTCACTTTCACTAGCATATATCTTCAATTCTTCACCTTTGATTCACAAGTGATTTTACTTGAAATTGAATAGTTTTGCACACTCTAAATGGTGGTGTAGATTGGTTTTTATATTGGTGAATGTTTATCTACAACTTATAATTATAACATAATGAAACTACAACCACTTTTTTGTTTGTGCAAGTGGACATTGTAACCACACTTAATATAAAGTGCCAAAATCATATTTGCTTTGGGAGGTTTCTTCATTAAGTGATTTTTATTTTTTATTTTTTTGGGGTGTTATGTTGTGTTATTATTCCAACTTATATATGTTTTCTACTCTACACCTAAAACTTTGCAATGGTAAATCCCACTTTTTTTAATCTTAACTCCATATAAATATACAACATGGAAACCACATGCATGGGGTGTGTTAATGGCAAAAGGCTACTTGCACTACATTGAAGAAACCATTCTAGAACCCATAGATGTTAAGGAAAAAATAGTGTGGCTAATTGAGCACACTAAATTTTTTGGATATCTACACACATTCATTTCTCTTTATCTTCTTTTTCATATTGAACTATGTAAATCACCTAAGGAGGCTTGGGATATATTATAAAACTTGTTTGATAAAATTAATAAGGTTAGGGGGTATTAAATTGATGATTAGATCACTAATATAGATCCACCTAGTTATGACATCATCCAATATTATGTAATTAAAGTGAATGAAATTAGAGAACACATTAAATAATGTGTAATTGACAAGAAATGTGTATAGTTAGTCTACAATGTGTTAGGTAAACTACCTTCTGAATATGTAGTGTTTGTTTCTAGCTTCCAAACTCATTGACTATGGTCGAGGCCTATATCATGCCTTATTTTGAGTCATTTCTAGAAATGTTAATGATAAAATATGCCAATTTGATAGATATGGGACTTCTCAAACCATTAAAGTCATAAGTCTTGGTGGTGATTCATCCTTAACATACAAAAGGCACTAAATAGCTAAAGAAACTAATGCACAAACCACACAAATATCTTACACAGTCATCACATCCTACATGAATAGATTTTAAATAATCTTTAAATAATAGTGATTTCCAAAAGAAGGAGCAATAAAATTTTTCATACTTCAATAAAGTTAGTCATGAGCATCAATATCATGCCAAACAAATTGATGAGTTGAACATCTTCTTAAGAAAAATCACATAAATTTTCCATCATCCTACAAAAATGAATAATCTCCTACTTTTTCAACATCAAATAAATATAAAAGAGATGCATTTTTTGTAGAATAAAAATATTCACAATAATGGATACTTGAATCTATAATTACACATCATATGGGTTCTATTGGGAATATCTTTATTCTTTGGAAACTTGTTTATTGCCTCATATTCTCATAGGAGATGATACACCAATGGATGTTATTGGAAAAGGATTAGATGAGATACATGAAATCATGTTTGAGAATGTTACCCATGTTCCTAATTTATGTGCTAACCTTTTCTCAATCTACCTAATCACTCATCTTAGTAATGACAACAATTTTTAGTTTTTCTTTGATTCAGTAAAAAAGTAGGATCTTGAGGATGATGCCTTAATTGTAATGGAAAAATCCAATAATTAGGCTTGGTTATATGAATTCTCCCACTTTATGCCTCATTCCTATTAAAATAATTTACTCACTCATATATATTCAAGGAGTAAACTATGACATGATTAGTTTGGCCATCTCAACTACCACTACCTTAAATATCTCATCTCAAAGGATATGGTCACAAGACTCCCTCCTATCTAGTTTTCCAATGGTGTTTTTTTAGGCTATACAATGGGAAATAATCTAGAGGAAAAATTTGACAAAGGGTTGTAATGTAGGGATTTACAAGTCCTTAAGTTAGTTCACAATGATTTGATGGGTCCTTTTTCCACCTTATATTTCATCAAAACCCACTATGTCCTCACATTAATTAGTGAATATTGTGATACACTTGGGTCTACTTCCTTCATTATAAGAGTGAATTATTCAAGTGGTTTTAATACTTCAAGGTTCACACTAAGAAGTAGTTTATTCCAAATATCAAATTTATCTATATAGATAATGGTGGAGAATATGCAAATAATAACCTTGAGGAAATTTTCACACCTAAAGGGATTGACCTTCAACATTTCATTGTATATAAAAAACCATCATAGAATGGTGTTGCTGATTAGAATAATATGACCCTAAAAGATATGAAAACTTATATTATCCATGCTTGTTATCTTGGTCCCAAATTTTGGGTTGAAGCTATTAAGTGTGAATTTCACATTAAAAATTGTGTTCTCCACAAGGCCTTGAAAGGAATGACTTCTTTTGAATCTTGGTGTGGATAGATTTCTATTGTGTGGAATTTTCAATTCTTTGGATCCCTTGCATTGGCATGCATTCCTTCAGGGAAATGTAAATCTTTGTAATAAAAAATACACCTTACATCTTTGTTGGATATCTAAATGGTGTCAATGGATATCACTCTTTGATCCACAAAGGTGAGCCTAGGACTTTTGATGGAAGTCAAGAAACCATTTTTAACCATGGCAAATAGGTCTTGCGGGATCATCCTTTCACCATTGAAGCTCAATTAAATGTAATTAAAGGGACACATTGATGTAACTAAGATGATAAATAACATAAAGGACTACCATTAAGGGTAAATATGGATTTTTGGTTCATAAATTTGTATTGGGCAGGGTTATTTTTGTAACTGTGTTCACCATCTTAAGGAGGAATTATGTATACAATGAACTCTTAGTTCTTGTAGAGATAGAATGGGTCTATTTAGACCTACTATAATACAAAAAATAGATATATATTATATACATTTGTATTAATACGTAACCTATAGGAAAACCAATAATCTTAGATTAGCTTTTTATCTATAGATGAACCTATGATCCATATATGAAAATGGAGTAGATATGTGTTTAATGCAAAGGGTATCATCTATCAATATGGATCCATCATCGACAAAGTAGTTACTAACCACCATTCATGGCATGACACTATCAATTTTAGGATTCAATGATTTAATCTACATAAACATGTCAAGTAGACTTAGGTTCCCAAGGTGGTAAACTGGTAGTTGAAGAAATAGTTAGGAGCATTGATTCCATTAAAATAGAATTGGACACTATGCATAACAAGACCTTATCTTCTAGTGGGATCTATCAGCCAATGAGAGGAGCTTAAGGACTATTATGACAAAAGGAGATCCATTTGTTGATCAAAGTATGCATATAAAAAGCAACCAATGAGATACCACCTCACTTCTCAATCTTGATGATTTTTCTCCACTCTCCAAGGCATTACTCTCATCTCTCCTCTCTTTTCTATTATTATAGAGGATTTTGAGCCAAAAATTAGATCCCTCTATATCCCCTATATATCAATTAGATACCTCTCTTGGGCATGGATAAACTCTACCAAGATGGAGCTTGTAACCTCTTGAGATGAATATAAGACTATTTTTTAGATTTCATTGTTCTGGTATAGTGTGTACATGTAAAATTTGCATATGTGGTAGATAGTTTTTCCCTTGTCAAGTCATGATCTCACCTAGCTACTAGTTGATCTTATTATGTAGGTCATGTTTAGTGTTCTACATCTTTTCATTGAATCCTATATATGGATACTGTGACTAGTTAATGTCTTGCATTAGACCTCTCCATCACTTCCCTTATCTTGTGATAATTTGGTAAACCTCTTCATGAGATACTGATGTATGATAGATATTTGGAATCCTAGATCTCATCTTATGCTTGTTTCATTAGTGTTTAACAATCAAAATGAGTGGATCAACCATAATTTAGGTGCATCACTATTGTTATATTAGGTTTCCCTTTCAAGTTCTCTCTCTCTCTCTCTCTCTCTCTCTCTCTCTCTCTCTCTCTCTCTCTTCCTTAGTCATTAGTAGTTTTTAGTATTGGTAATGAGCTAAAATGATGCATCAAAGGAGATAGCCTCTTTAAAAAATCCTAGATTTTTAACCCCATTATAGGATACCCGTAGCCTGGGGTCAGTTCCATGTTGAGCTAGATTTGGAAGTGGGACCTAAATACTTCTACTTCTAACTAGGGTGTAATCTAGATCTACAATAGTTTCTGGCATGCCCAATGGGACAAGGTCCAAAAGAGTGGGAATATCTTGGTGTGTCTTTATTATAATTAGATTTTGGAAGCAAGAAAATTAGTGCCAATGGTGACTCCAAATCAAAGCTTCTAGTTATTTTCATACTAGGTATGTCTCATTAAAAATCTTAGTCAATTTTTGTATCTCATTTGACATATGAGGTTAATATGAATAGCTATGGTGAATATTAATATTATCCACCTCTTTTAAAAGAATCCCATCATAATACTACTCCTCATGAACCCTATCAATAATCATCCATACCAACACTTAAACTAACTTTAATAATCCTTGACAAGCATGCACTAGAATTATTCTCATAAAAGCATTATGGCCAAGATGTCCCTACTCACCTAATTCATCATGTGAGAGAGTTATTGAAATAAATAAAATAATAATGGGAGTCTATTGAGAGAGTAAATTGGAAAAGTCTCATAGGTGAGATGATGGATGTAGGTGGTTACATTCAGAGCATTAAGGACAAGCTAAAAGGTCTTGAGGAACAACAAGTCCAACCTCACTAATATTATGTGCCTTTATATACACCACCATAACCTTCTTATATGCCACCCATTCCTCCTTAAGAGACCATTCTAAGTTACCCTTTGAGTATGCCAAGTTCTTAATGTGTTCCTCACATATTCCCTTCTTGGAGATCTATCTACGAGAGCTATCAGAGAAAGAAAGGGACTATTATTGAGATCCAAGATTCCATCCTTCCTCAAGAACCCCTTATCAAGTCATTCAAGGTTGCAAGTTGGAACCAAGTGGTGAAGTCATGGGGTGGGAAAAGAGAGACAAATATATATTTGAAATCACAAATTAAAGGAGGATCTAAAGCTATGAAAACCTCTCTCATTCTTCCTCAGGAGTCTTCTTATGTTCCTTATCTTCATGAAGCCACTAACCACCTTAAAGAGGAGATATTACAAGATGATATTGATAAGTACATCAGAGAGTTAGAGATAAATAAAAGGAAAGAGGAGGAACAATAGAATCAAAAGGCTAAATAAGGACCTTTATCTTTTCTATCTTGGAACCAAATCATGTAGTCAGGCAAATCCAAGATCATTCAACCCCCATCCCTCCCTCCTTAAGTATTTAGGTCATTTCTATCTTGGAAATCCATCTAGAGTAGTATGCAAAATAATGATGAGGACATGACTATCAAAGACAAATAGTTGGAACAACTAGGTGTCACGCATATCTAATCTCTCTTAGAGCTATCCCAAGAATATCCTATGCCACTCCTTGAAGAGGTAAATAATGAACTCCATTTTGAACTCATAATTGATAATGATGAATTATCAAAGTTAGAAGAAGAGATTATTATTGGGAAACCACTTGGCAAGAGTGATCATGTTTTAGTCTTTCATAATGTTAGAGAGGATGAGTTGTAGGAAAAAGTGCAAGTTGGAGATCAAATCCAATAAGAAGAAAACCATTGAAAGTTGATTACCATGATTTCATGAGAGAGATTGATGAACTTAAGATGGGAGACTTGGATGATGAGATGGTATAGTAGGTTGGATCTTTTGAGGATTCCATTAATGATTTGGATCATGAATAACACTAGCATTATGACCCCATATATCAAGAAAAGAAGACTAAATAAGTAGTGGTTCTAGATGATAGGAAGGACAAAGATGATTAGTAGCTTCAAATGAAGATCTTTCAAGAGATTGAATATCTTTGTCAAGTTGAGTATCAAGTTCGTGGAAAGGTGGATAAAGATTTTTCTATGGAGGATAATGACAAAGATTGGGCAGAATATACAGATCTCCTTGATGAGCTTGAAGAACTTGAATCAAAGAAGAAGCCTAGTCTTATTAAGGATATCATGGAAACCAAGGAGGTATGCCTTGTTGAACTACCATTGGAGGTCATAGTTGAGGATCCATATGAAGAACTTGAGACTATCTAGATGTACATAGTTGATCTATTTGGAGCTACTTAGTTCTTATTAATCATCATGTTGATGAAGTTGGTAGATATAACAAAGATGAAAGCATCAAGACCAAGGGTTAATAAGTTTCATGCCTCATTAAATTACTCATCCCATGATTTAATAAGATTATCAAAATTTCCTTTTGATCTAGGAGGAAAGGTACATATATCTTTAAGCTATATATATTAGGTTAGTTTTGTTCAAATTCCTCTAAATGTAATTTCTAGCACATTTGTTTATTGTCCATGTTTTGTTTTAGGTTAGTTTCAATTCAATAAGTGCCTTGGGAAATCTATCTTATTTGTTATTTTATTGGTCCTTTATTTGTTTCAAAAGAAGTTAGAGTAAGATTGGCATCCAGTGTTGGATCTAGGTCAATATATTATATCTAGGTAGAGACTCCATGCCCAATGGACTAGACTAGGGACATGGTTTGGGTTATTTTTCATAGATAGGAATGCAACCCCTATGAGTCACCAAATATTTTGGCCAATTTTTGGCCCACATACCAAATTTGAAAAGATGAGTAGAATTCATCTAGAATGAGTGGATCAAAAGCTTAGAATTGAATCTAACAATGAAAATGGAGGGATCTAAGCAGGTTCTCATACATTTCACATATTTGGATCATGGACCAAGTTGTAAAAATATTAATAATCCATTAGAGCCTTGAAGGATTGATCAAAGGATGAGTTATGTGAGTTTAGGGAGCCAAACTATCTCCAAGATGTCTTTCAAAAGTAAATGAACCAGATAACTTATGCATTTTATAAATAAACCTCAAAAAGTATCACTAGTTAGGATAGTGTAGCTTCATGTAGTTTTTTATGCCAAGATCATCATCTGAAAGTTTCATTCTTGTATGATATTTTTGAATCAAGTTATGGAGCTTCAAAGTTGGACCTGTCGAGTAATACATCCACCCAAACATCAAAATAAAGTTTAATCAAAGCAATCCCTTTTTTAGTTTAAATTATATGGTTGTGAAAAAATCAATGACATTCACATGAACATCATTCAATGGGAGCATGGACACCATTTTTAATATCATCAAATAGCCATTGGTTTTCAAATAGTGGGTTATAAGAGATCTAACAGTCCACATTACATCATACATCTTAATTTGATGGTGCAAGATGAGTTAAAAGTTTAAGAAGCTCAAGATATTAACACATGGCATAAGCATATGAGGCTATAAACTAACAATAGGATCTTGAGATCAATACACATTTGACACATAACACTAGCTTAGATAGAGTTGACAAGTCAAGGGTAAGATCAATAGTTCTTGCTCAATCATACAGATCAAGATTGATGGTGCGACCAAAGGTCAATATGTCAATAAGCTAAGTCAGATATCGACAACTAATTAAAATAAAGGTGATCCTATGAATTTTTATGGAAGTCAAGAAATCATTTTTGACCAAGGAAAATAGGTCTTATAGGATCATCCTATCACCATTTTAGCTCAATCTAATGCCATTAAAAGGACATAATGATGTAGCCAAGATGATAAAGAACATAAAAGACCACCATTAAGGCTAAATATAGACCTTTGGTTCATAAATTTGTATCAAGTGGGGTTATTTTTACAATTGTGTTTTCCATATTAAGGAGGACTTGTGTATACAATAAACTCTTGGTTCCTTTAGAGATAGAATGGGTCTATTTGGACCTATTAAAATACAAAAAAGGGATATATAGTCTATAGGTTTGTATTAATATGGTATATATAAGAAAACAAATAATCTTAGATTAGTTTTCCATCTATAGATGAACTTATGATCTAGATATGAAAATGAAGTAGATATGTGTTTAATATAAAGGGGCTCATTTTTCGATATGGCTCCATCATCGATGAAGTAGGTACTAACTATCCCTCATGACATGACATTGCTAGTCTTAAGATTTGAGGATTTGATCCTCATGAACATTTCAAGTGGACTTAGGGTACCAAGGTGGTGAATTTCTAGTTGAAGAAGAAGTTAGGAGCATTTATTCCATTAAAATAGACTTGGTCACTATGCATAAGAATCCCTTGTCTTCTAGTGGGATCTCTTAGCTAATGAGAGGAGCTTGAGGACTATTGGGATAAAAGGAGGTATGTTTATTGATAAAAACACACATACATAAAGTAATCAATGAGCTTCCACCTCACTTCTCAATCTTGATGACTTTTCTCCCTTCTCTAAGGCATTGTTCACATCTCTGCTTCTCTTATTTCTATTTTATATAGAGGTTTTTGAGCCAAAAAATAGATCCCTCTATATCCCCTCTATATCACTTAGATCCCTATATTGGGCATGGATAAACTCTACCAAGATGAAGCTTGTAACCTCTTGAGATGAATATAAGACTATTTTTCTAATTTTACTATTCTGGTATAGTGTGTACATGTCAAATTTGCATATGTGGTAGAGCTTTTCTCCCTTGTCAAGTCATGATATCACCTAGTTACTAGTTCATATTGTTATGTACATCATGTTTAGTGTTATACATCTTTTGATTAAAGCCTGCATGTAGATACTATGATTGGTTAGTGTCTTACATTAGACCTATCCATCATTTCCCTTATCTTATGATCATTTGGTGAACCTCTTCATGAAATACTAATGTATGATAGATATTTGGAATCCCAGATCTCATCTTATGCTTGTTTCATTAGTGTTTAAGAGTTGAATAGAGTGGATCAACCATAATTTAGGTACATCATTGTTAGCTTAGCTCTCTCTCTCTCTCTCTCTCTCTCTCTCAGAGATAAAATGATACATCAAAGGAGATAGACTCTTTAAAAGTCCTAGAGGTCTAACCCCATTATAGGATACCCACATCTTGGGGTCACTCCCATGTTGAGATAGATTTGGAAGTAGGACCTAAACATTTCTACTTATAGCTAGGGCTTAGTCTAGATTTACAACAAATACCAACATAGCTCATATATTTCCCATCAAGAGGAAAAAATATATCAAAATTGGTAAAATTCAAAATTTTAAACAATTTGTAAAAAAAAAACATACTTTATACATGTTACATGTTTACCTATGCTATAGATTTTTATTACCCATGGTTTAAAAATATGATTTTCATTGTATTTTCTTGAGAAGATAATATGCAGATTGATAGGTTACATGAAACTAGATTTCATACTAATATTTTTGGATGGAATAACTTATAGACAACATATCCTAACTTAGGGTAAATTAAATTTAAATGTATTTTTACATGGTTATATCTATCTTTGTTTGTAATTTATCATATTGTGTTATATTACATTGATTACTACATTTACTATGAGTATCTATATCTTATACCACATGGATATTGTACATTGTAATTACTATATGATTTTTTTGACTATTGTGATTGAATGTTTGCTTGCATGTGCATGTGTTTGATTGATACTCTTGTTATCATGTATTATAAATCTCATTTCACTAGTTTATCTTGTCACTAACTTGGGTGTGGTCACTAACATTGTATGGTTCTAAATTATCTATTACTATATTGTTAATATTTTCATGACTTATATCATGCTCATCTATCTATAATTTGATATGCTTATGTGATGCTTATGTTTCCATATTTTTTACCATGCATATATGGGGGCATAATAGTTTTGTGTTCTCATCACTTTATCAATCCAAACTAGGTGTGTTATTGTAACATTTAGGGGCATGCTACTTTTTCCCAATTTTTATTTTACAAATGAGACATCATACCCTAATGTACTATGTTTAAAATGATACTATATTTCCTATGCTATATATAAATCTAAATTAAACTCTATGGCATAGCTAGATGATAACTTAAAATTCAAAAGATGAAAAATTTTCAAAATATTATGATGGTGGAAAATCTCAAATTCATATGTCTGTAGGATTTTAACACACTTGAGATAAATTATTTTCCCAACATATGAGATATATAATCTTTCTCTTTTGAGATGATTAATTATAACACAAGGTTCTCATCCTCACGTCAAAAGGGGAAAAATATCAAGGCATTTTCAAAATCGTATTAATATGGAAACGAACCAAGAAAAAATATTTATTTCCTTAATCAATATGTGGATTGGGAATTTTTATCCCCAAAGAAGTGTTGGCTCTATTTCAACACCTATCAAAAGTATAGTTAGGTTGAAGACTCCTAGAGAATTGTTTTATATGTTTCAACACATATCAAAAAAATTAATAGTGCGAAATTTAATGTAATACGAAGTAGGTGTATTCATTTTTATGATCTCTTTTCAATTTTGTTTTAAATTTTGAAAAATAAAAAAAATATCATGAGCATTTTACTAGTTTTATAATTTGGCATTTGTTTCAAATACATTATCTAAATTGTGTGGATGGAAGCTTATCTTGAGTGTCCATCCTTACCTAGGAAAGTGAAGGTGGGTGTTTTAAATTATTTATGTTTATTCTTTAATGAATATGTGAATCTAAGTCACATACCCATGTTAAAGTGAGGACATTATGTAGACACATAAACACAAATCAAGACCATTATTCTAATTATCTTATCAATAATTTTCTGTAATTATAAAACTTGTACATTTTATCTTAGTTATAAGACAATTCAAACCCCACATAGGTCTACACTTGGTACATTTATCTTAAAAATTATGCCAATAGTTATCAAAATAATATGTGTTAACAGATTTTAACTATTATTCACATGTTATCCAACATTAACTTGGAAATAGATCCTGACTAATCTTTGGATAAACTCATGTACTATATGGGTACATCTAGGCCTAATCCACATAGTATATGGGCTATTATCTTTTATTGTTGTGGGCCCATTTTCACTTTTACATTTATTATACACTTTTAACTTCACATTTATACATTTCAAAAGTTGGTTAGTGTAAATACATTATCCCAAACTAACCCATATACGTGTGTGTGGTCTTTTCAAACTAATTAGATGGTTTTAATAGAGACACATATCCATACATAAATTAATACTTGAAGAAACTTCACATCAAAAGGTAAAGATAGAGCCAAGCATAAAATCCTTCATATTTAAAACATTCTCATTTTATCTTGGTCTCTCATCAATCTCATTATGCTGAAGGAGTGTATTTTTTTATTGAGGTTAAAGTAGGGGAATTTTTTGAACCAGGGTCCCTAGACCCGAGGAGAATAACAAACAAAATAAATACAGAGGTATACCATAGATCAAATGAGAAACTAAGACAAAATAGGCCCAACGATAGATCAAATACATCCCAAAAACATTAGAACAACAATAAAGAACATCTAAAGAAACTAGGTCCTAATCTGAGTCTAAAATACCAGAAACATCCTATCAATAGCTTTTCATATTCTTAAGGTTAGAATCAATCTGAAACAACATTTTTCTTTGTTCTTAACATTTTGGGATCCACTACATTGGCCCTATTTACCTTTCCATTTTCTAATCATCTTAAGCTCAAATAACTTTGCTAGATGAGCTATGATATTCTCTACATTCTGGATACCCTCATACATGGCTGCCTTGATGTAATTAACTAATAATTTGATGTTATTTCTAATATCTCATTCTCATTATCATTCTCCAAGATCTCCACCCTAAATAAAAGGCTCTATAATTATTGATCATCCTTCTTGGATGAAAATATTTGGTTCAATCTAATGTTCTACTACTTCAAGAAATTCACCTTTGATTTAAGATTCATGAAATCTCTCATAAACTAGTGCATTATAGGTTTTTGAAGATCTAATTATTCAAATATATTATCTACAATCTCTTTGCTCTTAAGGGAAATAATAAGGATATTAAACTCCTCATTTTGGTCTTTCTATTTCTTATCTATAGGACTCTTCCCTTTTTCTTTGGGAGCATCTCTAGTCACTCTTTTCTCAACCTCAGGAATCTCATTCTGATCCAACTTGACTCCTTGCCCCTAATCCTTATTCCCCTCCTTATGAAAACCTCTATCATCACCCATGCCAATAAAAACTCTTGTCTAATAACTTGTTTTACATTGCTTGCTCTATTTCCCTTGACAATCAATTGAAGGCTTTGACGCATTCCAAAGGCATATTTTTATATTATATTACATCTTAGGAGTTTTAATTTTAGCATCATTGGAATTTTTATCAATAGTATCAATGGTATTATTGACCTCTATAGACCTGCTTGAGTTCCCAAGATATTTAATCCATACTTTTTTTATTTTCCTAATGTCAATAGGAACACCCTAAGCATATTTATTGAGGTTGAGAAATAGATGGGTTAATTTGATTAATACCCTTAAATTATTTATGAATGAGGCATATCACCCCTTCATGCCTTAGGGATAAATAATTTACATGCTTGAACTTTAGGACCAAAACTTCAAGTGCATGTAGAATGTAGAAAGGTAGACTGATAGAATACCATGTCTAAAATAATTTAACATCATAAATAGAGACCATATAACTATGTTAAACATATCTTATAGGGTTAAATATTGCATTAAATGGTAGGCAACATTTGTATATGGCCTGGTTAGTGATCTTGATCAAACCCATTATGTAGTAATTCTAGTTGTTCTCCCTCCTCGAGGAATGTCTCTTTATCCCTTTTGTAGTCCCTTGTCAATTTTTAAATTTACTTTCCTTAATATAAAAACAAGTTATGTGGGTAATGAGTTCTTATGTGATTTATAAATTAACTCCATAATAGTGATAATTTTATCTTCACAAGATTTTTCAAACATGATCGAAATGTGCCTATCATGCCCTTTTATCTTCTCCATGAAACCAACAAAAGCTCCCACTTGTAAATTTTCCCGAATTCTCTCATTTTTCTCAATTCTTATGGTATTTTTGGTTTTATTTTATTAGGTAAGCTCATATTTTAATCATACAATAAACACAAAGAGGAAATAGCCTTTCACTACTCTAAAATTTAGGTTTCACAATATAAAGTTGAGAGGTAATATTATTGCTTTTGGTATTTGGGTATCCTATTAGATGTTTTAATAATTATGAAAACTTCTCAATAGGCCCAAAAAATATTAACAAAAACAATATAAATCCCAAACTAAAATGATCCTTATGTGTCTTTCCTCTATGTATTACAAGCTTCCCCAATATGACCAAGGCTTTGTTCATTATCAATACCTTCATATTTTATCCTTAGGATAAGATCCCTATGGAGTTATTCATAGTCCATCCATGATTTTTGTACTAAAGATGTCACACCCTTATTGGTGAACTAATCCATAATATATTTTCCTTCCCTATAGGTGTGTTAAATAATAAATTTCTACAAAAAGTCCATAATAACTATAGCTTCATCTATAACTTATTTGATGAACCAACTGATGACATTTTTTCTTAATAAATAATTCACAATATTTAGAGATTCACCCTCTATTATTAGTTTTTGAACTCTCAATTTTTTTGCCAATTTGATCCCCCACAGAGCTAAAAGAGATTTAGCCCAATGGTTAGAATTAACTCCCATATCTTTGACATACACTTTAACCAAATTTCCCTAATGATCTCTTATTATTCTGCCTCCTCCAATTGGGCCTAATTCTATTTCAAATATCCATGAAAATTTAGCTTTATCCATCCCAAAGGGGGTGGGTTTAATTTATTTCTTTTCCTAATTTATTCTTTAGGATCTAGTTTTCCTAGATCAGAGGTATCAATTTGCCAGTTGTGAGCTAGAATTTGTTCATATTAAAGCATACTTTTTCATTTATTGATTGGAAAAATATTATAATTATCCAAAATGTGATAAAAAAATTATCTTAGAAATAACTCTATTATTTCACCTCTTCCCCCTAAAAATTCTATTGTTTCTCTCTCCCTAAATACCCCATATTATATGTGCCAATGAAAGTTTCTAGATTTTATTAAAAGGGGAATTTTGAAATCAGCACCCTCATGACTGCGACACTTCCATCAGAGAACCATATTATACCTAGGAGACATTAAATTTGTCAAAAAATTAGCTTTATATCTTCTAAGAAAAAGAACAACTCATGAGCAAATGAAATACAAATTCATTATCCTTTTCACATAGGACATATGTGTTGGTTAAGATAGAACCTCTTCTTCTTAAATTATCAACTATGAGTATTCTATTATAAACTAAGACCCAAATATATAAATTAATTTTTTTAATTATCCATTTTCCCATAGAAACTCCCAACTAACATTGAGTCCAGATTCCTATGCTAGAAGATCATACCCTGATTTAACTTTCTAGTGTCCATTGAAAGAGTCCTTTTGGAACAATTGATCTTCTCTATTAGTTCCCAGTATATGTACATTTATCAAAGAATTATTAAATTTATATAACCTTAGGGTATCCTATTAATTTAAGTTATCCAAACTCAAAATTTTGTAGCATTTAACTCTTTCCAGCTCTTGCCAATACTCAATCACTTTCTACCCATATGTGTTCTAAATATTTTCTTGTAATTATTTTCCTCTATCACTCTGAGATAGAGGATGATTTGATACCCATGTGTCTTTCCAAAAATAAACTTTGTGACCATTTCTAATCTTCCATTTAGACCCTATTATAAACAAATCCTTATTTGAGAACAAGAGGTTCTAGACATGTGAACCTCAAATAAAAAGATCTTTTACAAGAATGTTGATCAGTTCCCTACCTTCTAAATACTTAAAAAAAGAATTTTAACCTATAATGTGTACAAATTAAAGAATATCCACAAAAAAATTTAAATGAGATCTTTATTCATCATTTGAAAATTACTTAATCCAAGCCCACGATATATTGTTTAGCAATAGACTTTATTCCAAGAAACAAGATGGAATCTATTTATTTCTTCCACTCCATCCCAATTAAAGTTGTACTAAATTTTAGATAATTTATCCTCCAATCATTTTGGAAAACTAAAAATCAAAATGATATATACATGAAGGCTCTAAAACACACTTTTAATCAGTAAAACCTTGCCTACCTGAGATAAGAGATTTCCTTTCTAACCTATAAGTTTTTTTTAAAACCTCTCAATCAAAGGATACCATGATATCATAGTGAAGTGCTTACTAAAGAGAGGGATACCTAGATATGTATAGGGTATTTAATTGATTTAAAAACCTAAGAGAAGAGATATTATATCTTGTCTATCCACCAACATATTGAATAAATACATAGATATTTTATCAAAGTTAATTCTATGATTAGAGGCCTATTCATACATCACCAAAATATTTTTAAAAATTCTTGCTTCATGCATAGATGCTTTAGCCAAAAGAATCATCTCATCCATAAATTACTAATGTATTATAGGTTCCATACAATGGGCTAGTTTAAAACCTTTCAATTTTGAAGAAATAATAGCATTAGAATGAATCATCTCAAAGATTCAACCATAATGATGAATAAAAATGGGCATAGGGGATTCCCTTGTCTCACCCCTTTAGCACTCTTAAAAAATTCATGGGCTACCCCATTCACCATAATAAAGAAGATGAATGAAGTAGTAAAATATCTAATGATTTTTTGAATTTGTCACGAAAGCCAAATTGAGACATAACTCTATCCAAGAAACTCCAATCTAATCTACCATATGCCTTAGCCATGTCCAATTTTAACACCATACATGCCCTTTGGTCTGTTTTTCATTGAATGTATAGCTTCATGTACCACAATCACTTGATCTTGAAATTGTCTACCCTAAACAAATCCTCCTTGATGATATCAAATAATTATTTCCATGATGGGTTACATTCTTAGTGAAATTAGTTTAGTGATAATATTATAAATATAATTACACAATCTAACAGGCCAAAAATCTATGAAGTTCACATCCTTTTCCTTCTTGGGAATAATAACTAAAAAGCTATGATTGAATTATTTTAATAACTAAGTAGTAGAGAAGAATTCATTCACAGTTACAACCACATCATCTCCTATAATATCCTGTAATATATGGAAAAAGGCTATGTAGAATCCATTTAGACTAGGAGCTTTGTCTAAATTCATCTTGGAAATAACAAATTTAAGATATTCATTATAGGTTACTACTGTGAGCATTTCATTATCCTTATGATTAACTAACTCTAGGATCACATGAAAAAATTCCTTCTCAAATAAGATATTCTCCTTAAAATCATTATTCTACAAATTTTTGAATAATTTGACACTCTTTTGATTAATACAATCTACATCTAAGGAAAGCTGGCCTTTGATATTGATTATTTTCTTAATAGCATTATGTTTCCTATGTTTCAAAGTGGACATGTGAAAAAATGGGTGTTTCTATCTCCTTCCTTGAGCCAAATATTTCTATATTTTTATCTTCATAGTGATTCTTCTCTTGTTGTAATAGTGTGATAGTCATATAAGAGCTATCTTTATTTGCTTTGTATCTCTAATTCATTACCCTTCTCAATTTATTCTTCAATATTTTAAATTTCTACTTTTAAAGCTTCTTTTTTAAGATATACATTTTTAATCTTGATTTCAACCTTTTTCAAATTTTTAGCTAGGTTGAACATAACTAAACCACTTCCATTTAGAGACTACCATTTTGAAATCCTATCATGAATATCAGGATGAGTAAACTACATGTGTTCTATTCTAAATGGTATTTGTTTAGCTTAGAAATATGATCCTTGTTTCTTAACTCAAATGGATTATGATAAGATCCAATCCTAGGGAGAACCTTAAGAGATAAACCTTTAGATTCTAACCAATATAAACAAATAAAAACTCTGTCTAACCTCCATTGAATAAGGTTTTCACCTTGTCTCCTATTTCTATAGGTAAATTTATAACCTCTAAATTATAAATCCAATAAACCTATATCATAAATAAGAGAATAAAAGTCCTCATTGCTATCTATACACACTTGATTACCTCCTTTTTTATCTCTTGGATGCAAGGGACAATTGAAATTACCTACCAAATTCCAAGGAATATATTTGTAATTATTTCTAAAAAATATAACATCTTCCCAAAGATTTCTTTGAGATGTAATAGAGTTGGGAGCATATAGATTAGATAAAATCCATTGTTTATTATCAATCACATCATTAAAAAGGACTGCCATGTGATGTTGAGACTTGGGGATAGGTTCTCCCAACATAAATTTAGAATCCCAAAAGGTTATAAGCCTGCTTGAAGCTTTAGATGAAATGAGATAAACTACTTTAGCCTCACTCTAATACACATTATTATGATCCATAAATAAAATTTCCTCATCTTAGATTCTTGAATTGCTAAAATAGATGGTTTATTAGTCCTTCTAAAGTCCCTAAAAAATTTTCCTTAAATGAAAAATGCATCCCTATGATGTTCCAAGAAAAAAAACATGATTAGCTATTGGGTGAAGAGATACCTTCAAAAAATAGGAGGATTTTTTGAAATCCATCTGCTATGTCTTCCTTAGTACATTTTTTGTCCTCCTCTTTCTTAGAAGATTTACCTATTTTAGGTAGATTTTTGTAAGCTGGACCTTTGTTACCTCTCTTGGTGAGAATAGATGAAGTAATTTTTGATTTTGTGTCATTTTTGGGTATAACTACTACTTGCTAAGAGTTTATTACCTCTTCATTGACCATGCCAGGAGGATTATTGACCAAATTTTTATAAACTTTTATGCTATTCAGATTGACCACTTATTCTTGCATTTCCTCATCTTGCTCAAAAATTCCAATCTTATATTGGGACTGAGGAATTAATTCTTCTAGTGCTTCTAACTCAACACTATTAATCTAATTGATGACCACATATACTTCTAGATCTATGCCATTCTGATTTATCTAATTGAGGATTAATTCCATCAAAAATTATTCTAGTAAATTTTGTAAACCTTCATTTTCCATTATTATCTTTTCCCCAAGTTCTAAAGTGGATTGGGTTACATTTAAATACTTTAAATTTACATCTAGAGTTACCTTATCCCCATCTTCTATGATTATTTTAGATAATTTTGAGTCTATTTTCTTCAAAACTCCCAAATCCAAAATGCTAGCCTTTGACCTTTTAGCCTTCTTAAATTAAACTCCTCCTTTCCTTTGCCATGAAAGGAACAAACTTTTGAAGAATTCCCAAGTTTATGACATTTATCGCACAAAAGGTTATATATTTCAAACTCAATTTTTTGAGCTCTAACTCCAAAGGGAGTATGTAAAAAAAATGAGGATGGGAGTTCTTGATTCATAAAATCACACAAAACCTATCATGAACAAGCCTAGATCTGGATTTGGTAGTAGAATCAAAATCAATTAGATATCTAAAAGATTTAGAAATGCTAATAAATAAATATTCCTCCTAGAATTCAATGGGAAAACCAAGAAACCTCACCCAAATTGACATGAGGTTAATGTTATCTTTCTCATATCCAACCCTGCATGCCATTTTTTCAAAAAAATACCATATTTTCCAAAAAACTAAGGACCCCTTACAAGAATGCTAATACAATTTTCTAGGTTATTGAATTTGATCATAAGGAATCCATTAACCATTTCTATAATATCCATATGAGCTTTAGGGCTCCATAGTAGGTGCATTATAATTTCTAGGGAAGAGGTGGGTCAAAACCCTCAATTTATAAATTCCATCCACACACTCACAAAATTATGTGGGTCTTTAATTTTGAACATGTAGGATACATTTTTAAAAAAAAAAATTATTTGGTGGTTTCCATACTCTATTAATTTTTTTTAAAGTGTCAAGTTAGGCCAAAGAGGATATTCTTATATTTTGCATGTTTTGTTTGATATTACTATAAGGTAGAGGAAGGTGACAATGCGTAGGTAAAAATTAAATAAGCTTATGAAACCCTAGTAGGATGGACATAGCCACATGGAGATACTCAACCAAACAAGATTATCCTAGTCAAGTTTGTATAAGATGCACCTACGTGGTGCATGGTCTTTCTAAGATCACAATATAGTTTCCAAACTTCAAATATCAAGTTACATATAGTAAGCATAGTCAATCTATAGGCTTAGATATCTAGAACAACAAATAGGTATGTTCATTCCTTATCCATTTATCAATTACATTATATAGCTTAGTTTCAGTATGACACTTAGAATAATTTCTCTTTGTAACCAATTAAATAAATATAATTTATATATTTTCATCCATGCATACTTACATATATTTAAGTAAAATTAATTATTCCTTATTTTTTATAGAATCATATTTAAAGAGTAAACACATATTTACAATGTATTTAATGTTCTTCATATCATGTTTACATCATATATTTTGATCATCTTATCATGTTTACATCATTATTGACATGCATCATCTATATTTTTTATAGTTTTTTACATTTATCTTAAATTATTATGATGATATATTTATTATATCTTAATATCATAGGGGGATATATACTATAGACTATATTTATTAGACCCCTTAACCACATGAAAAATAATTTATTAATTTTTTTTAATTATATATTTTCAACCCCTTAGGGTTAGATTGAGTGGATGGTATAAATGACTTAGGTCACCCATGTCTCAGGTTCAATAATTGATTTACCCATGGTGTGTGGAGTGGTATCTTTACACACCACATACACTCTAAAGTGGCCATGAGGACACCTTGAGGTAGGATTAAAAATTCTCCATGTGTTCCATGTGGATCATAGTGGGGTGATTTGACTATGGATCATTTGGTGGACATTATAAACCTAAGCCATTCCCCATTAAGCTTCATATGTAGATTAAATTTCCTCCCCAAGGGTTAGCTTGAGTGTATGGGAGAAATGACTTAGGTCACCTAGGTCTTAGGTTCAATCCCTGATTTACCCATGGTGTGTGGAGTGGGCCCTTTTCACACCACCTACACTCTAAATTGACCATGTTGACACCTTGATGTAGGGGTTAAACTTCTCCGTGTGTTCCACATAGATCATAGTGTGGCAATTTTTTTGAGAATTATTTAGCAAACATTATGAACATAGGGTTGCCCCCATTAATATTTAGATGTAGATTAAATTTATCCCCCAAGGATTAGCTTGATTTGATGGGAGTAATGATTTAGGTCACCCAAGTCTCAAGTTCAATCCTTGATTTACCCATGGTGTGTGGAGTGGGGAATTTTCACACCACCACACTGTGAAGTGGCCATGGGGATACTTCGAGGTAGGGGTTGAACTTATCCATGTGTTCTACATGAATCATAGTGGAGCGATTAGGCTACAGATCATTCGGTGGACATTATAGACCCAAGCCCACTCTCATTAAGCTTCAAACATTGATTAAATTTTGAAAAAAATAATATATAGTTAAGGGTTGAATTTCACTGCCATGAGATGGAAAAAAAATTAAAATTAAATTTTTAGCTTGTTATGATACCAACAGTCCTTTACAACATCTTCAAGGATCTATAGCCTCAACTTTGGACTTTGGTTTTGAATTTAAAGATCTACCTTTAGAGCAAGAAAATTTTGAAGACCTGTGGAAGACTCATACCAAAACCATATCTAGAGATGTGGAGTCAGTGACCAAAGACAATGATATAGGTGTGGTTTGTTTGTAAAGGGGATTTATCTACCCCTCCAAATCTAAACCAATAGTTGTTATCTACCAAAAGGATTATGTCCTTTATGAATAATCTCCTCCTATTATTATCTTTAGCTAGAACTCAACTTAAGAGTGAGATTCACTATGAAGCTAGACTAGTTGTTGATAAATCCATTATTTCAACTATTGAGGTCCCTTGTGTGGATGATCCTATAGTAATTTTTACTATTGATCCTTTTACCTGTGGCCCTACTCCAAATTTGCCCCATCTATAGGAATTTTTAGCTAAACACGAAACTTATGACCCCTCTTGTGTGGTAGTTCCTACCAAAACTAGCATTTTAGCTAGTGATTTGTTAACTTAGTTCCATGATCCCTAAACATAGCCATATCCTAGGGTCAAATACTTTTACCAACAAAGAGATAATCATTTTAAATGATGGATGAGAATGAGGGTGGCTCTAAGGTGCACTACGTTTATGATAAATTCATTAACATTTGAAAGCCTTTTCATGTGTGTAGTGATTATTATAAAACATAGATCCCATCTAGTTATTTTACTAGGGCTCCCTCTTTTGTTGATGATTCCTAGATATCAATGTTTCACCCCTCTATTGGTTTTTTTCTAGGTGATGTTCTTATTCACTTCTCAATAGATATACATAACCTATTTCTTATCGATTCTTCCTTTTTTAAAATGGAATAAAAAATTGGTTGATTATCACTATTTGGAAAGTGTGTGGGTAAGTTTCTTTCCATGTCTTCTCTTTCTTCTTAGGCTTTTATTGTCTAGAATTCCATTACTGCCCCCTCTTTCAATTTTTTGAGTTTTAGGTTTTTTGATAAATGCATTAACATTTCAAACCCTTTTCATGTGTGTATTGATTATTATAAATCATAGATCCCATCTAGTTATTTTACTGGGGTTCCCTCTTTTGTTGATGCTTCCTAGATATCAATGTTTCACGACTCTGTTGGGTTTTGTCTAGGTGATGTTCCTTTTCACTTCTCAGTAAATATCCCTAACCTATTTCTTATCAATTCTTCCTTTTCAAAAATGGAATCCAAAATTGGTTGATTATCACTATTTTTAAAGTGTGTGTGTATGTTTCTTTCCATGTCTTCTCTTTCTTCTTAAGCTTCTATTGTCTAGAGTTCCATTATTGCCCCCTCTTTAAATTTTTTGAGTTCTAGGTTTTTTTATAGATGCATTAACATTTCAAACCCCTTTCATGTGTGTAGTGATTATTATAAATCATAGATTCCATATAGTTATTTTACTAGGGCTCCCTCTTTTTTTGATGCTTCATAGATATCAACATTTCACACCTTTGTTGGGTTTTTTCTAGGTGATTTTCCTATTCACTTCTTAGCAGATATCCCTAACCTATTTCTTACCGATTCTTCCTTTTTAAAAATGGAATCTAAAATTAGTTGATTATCACTATTTGAAAAATGTGTGGGTAAGTTTATTTCCATGTCTTCTCTTTCTTCTTGGGAATCTATTGTCTAGAGTTCCATTACTTCCCCCTCTTTCACTTTTTTGAAATCTAGGTTTTTCCTGATTTCATAAAGTAAATTTCATATTTTTTAGCTAACAATTTAAATTTCCATAAGTTAAACTAAGAAAAAACATGAAAATCATTTTTAGACTAACCTTGTGTAGGACAAGGTAGGAGCAATCACAAAAGAAGATGATTGATTTTTATGCAGTGAGAACAAGACCATTTAGGTAGATTTTTACCTAAATGGTTAAAATTCACTAGGGGTAGAGTTACCGCCTATAATAACTTAGTCCATTGATTCAAATTACTTAAATTTTTTGAAGTATGTGACTTATCTCTTAGAGACCACATAGAATTTATTTATGCCTTTATAATATTTAGACTTGGATATTTGCTTTCTTGGATCTTTTTTGTAGTTAGCCTAAGCTTGCCACTTGGTGAATTTTCACTTCTTTTCATATCTTCATATATTTTTATTGATTAATAAATTATAAGATAGTTAGAATTTTCCATGTTATACCAATAAATTCATGGTTATAGGATAATTAATAACTAACACTTATCCTCACCACAACAATTCAAAAATAAAATAGGTCATGTATTCAAATATCAAAACCAAGGCCACAACTGTATGAAATGATGTCATGCGGTAAAGATGTAAATAAGAAAGACACAAAGGTATTGTGTTAATAGACATGCCAATCTATGAGTATGAGATCAAATTTTATGGCCTTCACCACCTATCAAACTATAAAATCTATAGGCTGATAGTACTCCAAGATTCAAATCCCTAATTGGCTGATTAAGTTGTTTTTTGAGTGTGAGTAGCTAAATTACCAAAACAAAAGGATCAACTAGCCATCGAAAATGTAAAATAAATGCATCCTCTAGTTTTATCTAGTTATTAATTAAAATAGGTATTAAATTTATAAATTAATCATATTCAATACCATCTAATGTGAAAGGAAACAACTTACACTCTAAATCCTCATGTTGAATATTTAAGAATCCCATAACCCTTTTGAAAACATGAACATGATTTTCAGTTGTTGTATCATTTTTAAACTTTAAAATTTGCTTTAAAACATGTTTTGGAATTTAATTTTAGACACTATGGATGATAATTTCCATTTCATCGAGCCAAGGTATGTTCTATCTCTTTTGGATTTTTGATTTTTTTAGGAATTTTAGACATATTTGACAAAAGCTAAAAAAAAAACTCTTGGAGGGGTGAATGATCACAAGAGGGGTCTCCTTATTACACTAATATTTGTATTTTGATGTGTTTTTTAGATAAACCAAAGGAAACATGGGTTTCTACCCTCTCATTTTAGGATTGCTAAGATTTATCCAATGCATGAGTTATAGTTTTTGACTCTCCTATGTAGTATACATTTAATAGTAGCATGTGACCTACAAGACCAAAATGGGGATTCAAATAAATGATTAGAATCAAAACTTAGGATGAATATTTCAAAAAATACTATAATAAAATACTTATATATCATAAAAAGGATAAAAAGGAGACGGAAGCTTAAGGTAGAGAAGAATATTATAGAATTCAGCTAGGTAGTTATTTTGCATAGGCAACACCTTCAAAGGTTCAATTTAAAGAGGTTAAAAATTTCCAAATATATTTAAGCACTCAAATTTTAATAAAATGGAGCAAGAGTCTAAGGGACAATGATTATGAATCAATCTTAGAAGTGTTTCCCTTGAAAGTTATATCAATTATATCAAATAACTTAAACACATCCTACTATAATTTTTTTTATAAAGATCCATTCGTTATATTAAATATCAACATCACCTATAAATATATTAAAAAGGGATCAAATATTAATAATATGAGATGATTAGAATAAATAGATCACACATTATTATCTACTCATAATAAAGCATATAAATCTTTATAGTAATTACTTAAATATCCAAAATGCACTCTACATCATTCTAAAATTGAGAATGAATAAAAACATAATAGGCAAGAAAAAAACCATGGAAATTATGATATAATTTCAAAGTTATCTCATTATGTTATATTAAAATTTATTTTCTCTTGGAATCAAACTAGTGAATTAGACAACTAGTAACATAGTTTGGATAGTAAGCCAACCCCCCTATCCCACCCCCTAACCCCTCCATTTATAAAGCTTATAAAGGTGATTTTTTATATCATGGATGAGATTCCCCCCACAAGAGAGAGATATTCCAATAAAAATCATGACAATGAATTTTATTACAACCAAGAAACCATTGAAAAAGATACAAGGAAAGCATGATGACAAGGAAAGGGGCTAAGCCCACTATGCACTAACTTAACAACTTTGAAAAAATAAGGGAAATTTTAATTTATTTGAATGAGATATCCTTATAAATATTTATATATATGATTTGGGCCCATTATCCTCCTTGGGAATAAATTCAAAATCACCCCATCATATAGTGGGATCCACTTTATGTTAGCTAGCCTTATGAACATATTCATGATGATTTTAAAATATGGACCAAGGATTTGAGTCCCTAGATCCACTCATTTTTAATTATGACATAATTAATTATAATTCCCTTAATTATGTTATATATCGACCTCACATAGTTTTGGCCTATGGATTGTGGCTTGGATTATTGCTAGCTTTTGGATTTGATAGCTTGACTTGTGGTGAGGGCCATAAAATTTGATCGCATACACATGGGTTGATATGTATATAAAGTTTGTACCTAGTTTTCTTTATTGTTTATGTCCTTTACACATGAAATAATTTTTCATAATGATGGCCTTGGATTTGAGCTTTGAATACATAACCTATTTTATTTTCAAAAGTTTATGGTGAGGATAAGTGGTAGGTACTAATTGGCCCATAACATTGCACTCATTGGTCTAATGTGGAAGACTATGAATAGCTCAAAATATCAAAATTATTAAGATTAATGTGAAGAGATATGAAGAATTTAAAATTCATAAAGTGGCAAGCTCAGACTAACTACAAATAAGAGTGAAAATAAATAAATTACCAAATCTAAATGCTGTGAAGGCACAATGAATTCCACATGGATAGGAAGAGCTAAGTTGTAGCCTTCAAAAGATGTGAAATGATTTTAAATAATATGACTAAGTTTTTATTGGTGGTAATTATACCCATATATCAAAGTTCAACCATCTAGGCAAGAATATACCTAAATAGCCTCCCTCTCACTATGTACAATCAAACATTCTTCCTTTGTGATTGTGCCTGCCTTGTCATATACAAGGCTATTCTGAAATGATATTTTCATGTTTTTCATTAATTTAATTTTAAAAAACTAAAATTATTATCTAAAAAATAGGAAATTTACTCTATTAAAGTAGGAAATTTTAATTTAAGAACATAGGAAATTTGATTTAAGAAATTAGGAAATTTTAAGCCAAGAAAATAGGAAATATTAAGCTAGGAAAGCAAGAAACATTTATCAACTTATTAATATAACTAATGTTTTACACCTATAACCAAAAATGACACCAAAATAATGAAAATAACTAAACCAATAATGAAACCTTATGTATCTAACCAATGCTCATATACAACCTTACCAATAAATGTTGGCAAAAGGTAGCCACTTGGTTTATAAATACTATTACTTTCACTATTTTTTATCCCATCGAATGTATTAAAAAATATGTTAGTGTTGTATATTTAACATTAGTTATTTTTGAGGTTGTGAAGTTAAAGGTTGTGTATATAGTATCACACTTATAAAATGAAAATTATATGAAAATAAAATGCATGAAATTAAATCACACTTGTGAGAAATGAATTGAAAAAAGGAATTGATTTGTTAATTTATATTTTTGGAATATTTTCATATAGAATTAAGAGTGATCACACAAAAATGAACTAATTCTACTGAATTGAACTTATGAATTCTATAAAAACACACAGAGATAAATTTTAATGGAAACTATAAATGATTACTTAATAGAAATAACAACTAATTGTGTAAATTTATATATTTAAATCCAATAGTCTTTATTATTTCATAGCTTGATATAATATATGTTAAATATTAGAATATGTGTTCTAGATTTTCTAATCATCTCATAATGTTAAACTCTGATCCATTTTTACTTTATTTATGTTTTGTTATTTTATACAACAAATTGGATATTTATAAAATAATTGTAGTAATATATGCTTAACCTATTTACTAAAATTGATTTATCTTGCAATGAGACTCTAATAAGATTGATCCATAATCAATTTACATTAGAATATTTATATACCTTATTTAAATTTGAATGTTTAACTATATATGAAGAATGTCGATTGGCTTGCATTGAATATTCAAAGGTGTTTCCAAATCAAAATTACTACCCAACTAAAGTTTGAAATCATCTTCTCTACCATATCATTCCCTCTCTTTTTCACCACTTTTTAATGATATTTGGCTGTTGTATTATAGCTTAATTATAAATATGCATCCCAAATTTTGATTCTAAGCATTCACGTGAATATCCCATGTTGGCTTGTAGCTCACATGATATTATTCCATGCAAACTATGTATGTGAGTCAAAACCTATAACTCATGTTATAGACAGATCACAACAATCCTAAAATAAGAATGTGAAAACCATTGTGGCCTTTGACATACATAAAACACATGTCAAGAGACCAATATTTTCACTATAAGGAGGGACCTCGTGTGTTTAATTTCCCCTATGTTTTTTCTTTTTATATTTTGTTAAATTTGTAAAAAATCCTAAAAAGAAGAAAATCATAAAATTAAAAAGAGATAGAGTATGTCTTGGGTCGGTGAAATAGCCATTATTTCAAGTACATTCCAATTTTCAAAATGATACAACAACTAAAAAACATGTTCACATTTTCAAAAGGGTTATGGGATTATTAAATATTCAACATGGGGATTTAGTTTATAGATATTTTACTTTCGCATTAGATGGCTTTGAATATGACTAGATTATAAATGTAACACCTAGTTTAATTCATAGTTATAAGGAATCAAAGGATGTACTTTTTTTGCATTCTGGATGGATAGTTGAACCTTTTGTTTTGGTAAATTATCTACTTGCACACAAAATCAAACCTATTCATCTAATCATAGATTTCAATCTTAGATGTAAAGAGATATATAGTAGCATTCTAAACAAATATAGACATATAGAGGCTAACATTTTAGACACATACATCAATGCCTTATATACCTTCATATCTATGATCTTGAAAACATCTAAAACAAATACTATAGCTTTGGCTTATGCAGATGATGTCATATTGAATAAGGAGTTATTTTATAAAACAATAATGAACTATCCTTCTTGTCAAAATTATATATCAAACTTTCTTCAAGACTATCAAAATATAAATCCTCCCATTGTCAATCATTTAAGTTAGAAATTTACTCATAACATTGAGTCAATCAAAAATCAAAATAATGACTTTTTTGCTAAAAAATACACACATTTATACTTCATGATTGAATTAATTATTTCATGTGTTATGGATACAAATGAATGTAGTGAAAGTAAATTCATTGAGTACAGTTTTTTTCTAAATAATATATGTTATGATTTTTATAGTGATGCATAAGATGGTCATGCAAAATAATCGCATGAGAATTTAGAATAATTAAGTGTTGAAGACGTGATGTCTTGCATGTGATTCAATTACCTAATTATTGTGGAAGTAAAATTGTTAAAATAAGATGTTGTGATGAAAATATGGAGGACATTGATGGAATATAACAAGAATAAATAAAAGAGGTTATGATGATGATGATGATGATGATTTATTTATCTTGCGTGAACAATGCTATGAAATTTTAATGGGTGTAGAATTTTTCAACATTGAAGAGGAGCATTGTCAAAATGATGAGGATCTCAAATATGATAGACAAAAAAGTTTGTTCCGTATATTTGAGGTGGGTTGTGTTCCCATTTTCAAAGATGTAGATATTCTTGTTGACCCTGGACATGAAAAAAGAAAAGAAATCTATTTTCTACTTGAATTACATCATAAATAGTTGGTATTCATCATTCCTTCAATTCTAAATATCAAAAAAGTCTAGGTAAAATAATTTCATGAATTTGTTTGGTCTAACTTTGAGGTATACTGAACTAAGGCCAATTATTTTGCTAGATTCATGTTTGATGAATATCATTATTTGAAATGTATGTTGGTGCATATTTTTATATTTAGAATGTAAAATTGAATGAATTTTGGAAATAATAAAAGATGAATTTTCTATATTAAGGACTATGAAAATTGAAATCTTGTTCTTGCCAAGAATTTATAGACGTTGTGTGCAAAATTTTTAGGTCCACCCTCCAAGCCATGAATGTAAATTTTTAGTCTAGGAGTAGTGTAAGATTAGAATGGATCTAGATTATATTCCTTTTCAACATTTTTTTTCTTTATATATTTCTTGTTTTCTATCTTTTTAATTTATGTTGGTGTTTCCTTCTATGTTTTTTTTTCTTTTTGAAGTTCTCTCTTTGGGTGATTTGTGAGACATGTAAAATAAAAAATCATTTTGTCTCCTTAAATGATTTCATTGGATAAGTTCCATACTTGAATTCTATGGCAATATATCCATTGAATGCTTTCAAATGGGCTAACAAAAGTTAAATTAATTACAAAATGTTTAAAATTTAGTAAATATGGTAAAATTTCAACTAAATATCAATATTATGCCTAATCAATTTGTGTTTTCACTAGGAAACTGAGTCTTTGATTCTAAATAATCACATGAATTATGAATTGATTTTGTATTGAAAAAGAGTAATGAATACACTTTATCATATTAAGAATTTCCATGAGGTGTATAAAAAACAAAGTGACTTTTTCTTCTAATTGAATTTTCTTTCAAATACCTTTACTTGGGCTATATTGGTTCCCACCCCTCTTGGAGAGAATAAAATCAAAATCAGAAGAATAAGATAATCTGAATATCAAAAGAAAATTAAAATTATTCTATTAAGAAAGGATGATTTGGGTAACTTCTATGAGGGATATGAATGTCAAGATGGCAATGGAGCAAGGCCTAGAGTGGAGTTAAAAGTATCTTTGTTGGGGTTATAGATACTTGGTAGAAGAGCAATTCCCAAGCCTTCCCCCATAGACAATAAATTGTCAAAATATAATAGCCTTCAAAATTTTCAATCATGTGATCACTCTTGATCTATGTCAAAAACCAAAATGCCAAATAAATGAATCAATATGCACACACATATGAATCTATATATATGTTAAGGTTCAATATTTTGTGTGATAATATTGAAACTAATATTTAGCTTTATTTTGAAACAAATGATATTTTCATACATAGTTTATGATGTTTTTTTGAAATTTAACCAAAATTTCTAAGATATAAACACTTAATAGTGTTTTCTTCACATAAGTGTCCATTTGTTGTGCCCAACATGTGCCATTATTCTTATAATAGAGTTACACATTTAAAATAACAAAATGGGCAAAGCATTCAAAACTTCATATGAGTAATTATGAAAAATTAATTGTTTAATTCAAATAGTCCTTTCTATTTCATATATTTATCTAATATATGATAATTATTATCTTATGAATCATTCCAAGTTGGACATATGCATGCAAATCAATTTCATTTAGAAATTTATACATAGGTTCTCATAGTGTTTTGGCTTGTTTTCACACTATTATGGAAAAAAAATAGGCTAATAAATTTGTAAGGCTTTATAATAGTATTATTTTATTACCTTAATTTTGTCTTGAATCATTCTTATCTCTCTTTATTTAGCCAATTTTATGAAATTATTAGTCCTTGGCATTAACGTATTATCACGTAGTCTCAAAGACTCAATCACGGGTTTTCACACTTAGTCACATTGCTTCTCATCACTTCATAGGTTTTAAAGGATGTGACTTAACTATTATAGTCAACATAGACTTGGTGAATTTTTCCTCTCTTATTCGTAGTCATCCTAAGTTTTCCACTTGATGGATTTTAATTTCTTCCCACCTCTTTGCATTATTCTTACTGAATGTGGTTGAAATCTAGTTGGAATTTTACATGTGAAACATTTTGTGCTCTTGTACCTCATAGTGAAACATAATTTTTCATATCCCAAGGACTACAAGGATAAAAACTAATTTTCAACTTCCACTTATCCTCACCAAAACATTCACAAATAAAAGGGGTTAATTATTTAAATCTTAAAGCCAAGGTTATGGATTTGTAAAATGATGTCACATGGCAAGGATATAAATACAAAATACACATACATACTAAGTTATAAAACATGCCATCCCATGAACACAATATAAAATTTGATGGCCTTCACTACCCATCAAGCCATTAAATTTGTATGTTGAGAATACTCTAAGTATCAATTGATAGACCAACACTTTACAAAGTCCATATAGAACAAAATGAAGTAATGGGAGAAAAATTATTTATGTCATAATTAAAATTTATTGGATCTAGGGCAATGAATCCTTGGTCCATATTTGAAAATCATCCTGAAGATGTTCTTTATTCTACGTAGCACCAATTGGAGGCCACCCAATGATGGGGTCATCTGGCATATATTCCCCAAGAGGATAATGGACCAAACTCATAATCATAAATAGTTAGAAGGTGATCTCTTTTAAAGAATGGAAAATAGTCCCTATTTGGTCAAAGTTTGTGAGATAGTGCATAGTGGGAATGGCCCCTTTCCTTATCATTATGATTTATTTGTCTCTTTTTAAATAGTTTTAGGGCTATAAAAAAGTTTACCATCATGCTTTTTAGTGTAATGTCACTCTTTTATGGAGGGAGTCTCATCCCTTGCTCTATAAAAGCACTTTTGTAAGCATTGTAAATTTAGGGGGCTTGTAGCTTACTAGCTGAACTATACTACTAGTTGGTTTATTGGCAAGTATAAGGAAATTTTATTAGAATGCAATGAAATAAATCTAATTTTTTTCCAAAATGTTCATGGGTTTTTCTTGTGTGTTTTATTTTTTAATGTTTATAAAATTTATACTGATGTTGAGTGCATTTTATATCTTTAAGTAATTATTTTAATGAGTTATATGATTTATTTTGATTAGATTAGAATGTGTGACCTAACTATTATAATCATCTTATATAGTTAATCTATGATCTTTTTTTCCTTTATTTAGATGTGGTGTTGCTATTTTATACATCAAATTATATATTTATAAAGTTATTTTAGTAGGATGTGCTTAAGCTATTTGATACAATTGATTTATCTTTCAAGGAGACATTTTTGAGATTGACTGATAATCATTATCCCTTAGACTCTTTATTTTATTCAGATTTGAGTGCTTAACTATATTTGAAGAATGTTGATCACCTTAAAATAAATATTTTAAGGTGTTGCCTATGAAAAATAACTACCCATCTAAAGTCTAAAATTATCTTCTCTACCTTACCTTTCCCTCTATTTTTTTACCCTTTTCTATGAGATTTGGCTATTATATTATAACATCACTATAAATATGCATCTTGGGGTTTGATTCTAATCATTTATGTGAATATCCATTATGGGCTTGTAGGTCACACTCTAATATTCCATGAGGACTATGTAGAGGAGTCAAAATTTACAATTCATGCCCCAGATAGATCTAAACATTCCTAAAATAAGAGGGAGAATATTTGTATGGTCTTTGGTGTTCCTAAAACACACATTGAGAGACCAACAATTTATTTTGCATCCATGTCACTATCTAGGCTTCTTCTACACCTTATAATTATACTAGATATTTTATAATTATTTACACATTTCATTTAAGAGGATATTTGATCATCTGATAAGAATCTTTTTAGCCTCCACATTACTCCCATGTTAGCTCCTCCTATGCATCACCTTTCACTATGACCATATCTTCCTCACTCTGATGGCTAGGTTTTTTAGGTCCTCTCTTATGGCATTTAAGAATTCAAAAACATTTTAAATTGCCTTAAGGATGCTATAATTGATTTATTAATTTGGAAAACATTTTTTCTTAAATCTATACCCTTTCCTTGCCTTTTAATCTCCTTCTCTCTTGGAGATCTATCTAACATGTCTTTACGTTACCACAAAATTTTAAGTGCATACTCCATTGTAATGAATCTATTTAATTTATTTAGTGTGAAATGGAACTCAACATCTAATACCCACTCCACCATTTCCTTGGGAAATTAACTACTAGATAACTCTTGTGCATTAAGTTATGAATTATTTTTTACATGACCCTAAATCTTTGGGGATTATTTTATTCCAAGGACCCTCCCAATTTCTATATGGGATCCTTCCTCCCAATATGTTTTCATTCTACCTACATCATACTTTCCTACAACACTTAAAATTTGAAGGATATATACTTAATCTTGTTTCATATTTACAACTCCATGCCACATTTTATCCTAGCTTATACTGAATTATCCATTCTTTACCCATTCATGCTTGAATAGATAACACCTAGGACCTTCTACCCAAGAAACTGATTATAAGACAATTTTATGATTGACTACCTCATAGTTAATTATTAATCATTGTATTCACCTTACTCATGTTTATGGACATCCTCTCATTCAATGATCTACCCATTCTTCTTCTCCACTCTATTGCAAGTTACTCAAAAATTCACAATCTAATTTTTATTCACTAATACACTTTTTTTCATAATCCTACATAGGTTCTATAGAATTAAGAATTACTATTTCAAATTTTCCTTCACCATCTTATGTATCGCATCCCTTTTGAATATGTGTTTCTTATTATCATTGATCTCTACCCACATGTTTAGATGCATTTATATCCACCTCTTGATTAGTGATCTACTAGCCTTTTATTTTTCTTCTCACATCACCCTTTTTATATACCCATCTTCTCATATTGGAAAAAATACTCTTCTAGCTACCTCATGTTGGGTGGTGTGCTAGCTTTTCTTTCGCTATCTCACCTCCTACTTGTAGGTTCATATTTTATTCTTATATTTATTCAATTTTCATAACCTTGATACAATACCAAATTGATTTATTAAAGGTTAGGGATCCTAGTGAAGGGATACCTTAACCTTATAGCACTCAGAGATGCTTAAAATAGATATTTCTATAAAGTTAGTTTTATTCATTTGGTTTAATGGTGTTACATACATATTATGTGATTCCTAGCTATTAAAATAGAACTCTATGTCTCTTAGAATCATGGCATGCTTAAATTTCCATCCACTTAAGGAAACATGCCTTATATTCATACCAAGTTTCTTCCCTTCATTAAATACTCCATTAGATTTTTCTTCTTGGCTTCTAAGTGTTACAAATGATTGGTTTTAACTAATATTTTATCATATCAACTAATGTCTACAATTAATGGGTTTATGAATAGTTATTAGGGTTTACACACCTATCATAGAAGTATTTTACCATTTTATAAACCTTGAGACACATACACCTTAAAATTTTCAATTTATATCTATGATATTATATATCTTTGCAAGCACTTCTCTACTATCATTTCATCTAAAACACCAACCTAGCCTAAGGAAATTCCAAGTGTTAGTCCTTGGAGATGAATATTAATCCAATTGTCTTCCACTTTCTTGGGTCTTATGGTAGATATTATGTACCTAACTTTATATGTTCCCTTGTCTCAAAATTTCATTTCCATGCACCATCATAATTACTCACTAGGTTCCTTAGAGCTCTTTTATTTACCTCATTTTCCTATTTATTTTATTTTTACACTTTTTGGATCTTATACACACCACTCTACCCTTTTCACCTTGAATCTATAAGCCTAGACTACCTTCATTTATTTTCACACTACAACTTCAGTGAATACTCCTTGTACCTCATCATCAAACCCTAAAAGCTTTGATATCTTTATGAAATATCACATGATCACTCAATCATGTGCATTAACTATGTTCCTTATCACTATTATGTTATCTACAATGTCTTCATGCATGTTATTTTCCTTAGCCAAAACCTAAAAAATTTAACTCTTTTTTAATTCTCTAACTCATAGCAAAACTTGAGAATATTTATTCTATGAAATTTTCCTCTTTCACTATATACAATAGTCTCTAAAAATTTTACACTGCACAACTACACACTCCTAGTAAGTTTTTTGATTTGAATGACTACATCTAATTTTGGGTGATTCAATATTGCCAATTCACCTAAGATGTTCCTGCATAATAAAGTAAAAAAGAGGAGATATACTTCAATTATTTTTGACATAGGATTAATGAATTATTATAAAAATATTCTATGTATATTTTTCACTAATCAATTTATAAAATTAAATCTTAAATCCTATGTCGATGTTATCATTAAAATTAAGAGCCTTGAAGAGATTGGCATTATTTATCTCTATTGAGAGAGTCCCTATAGACTATATAGGTCTATTATACTCTAGACTTATACACATACACATATAGATGTTTCTTATAGAAGTGATCACCTTAGGTATTGTGCATTGATCTATATTTTTATTCTCATTCATTTAAAACCCTAATCATACTTTTAGCCAAAAGATTACCCTATAAAAATGGGTTAGTATGTTGGATTAGATAACTAACTAATCCATGTCAATTTATTTAGAATTTATTATGTTACAATACTCTAAAAAGGCCTCAAACTACTTTTAGTTCTTCCACTTGTGTGTGTTCACAACATCATGTTTAACCTAGAATGCAATGTTTAGATTTTTATGCCTTTGAAATAATGTCTTTATAAATTGCTAATTTATTTGTCAATTTTTAAATTTATTATCAATGTGATCATCAAGTTATACAATTATGACTAAGTGAGTATTAACCTTAGGTTTTATTTTTATTTATATATAATTATTTGTTATTTCCTACTATGACCAATCCATAAAAAAATTTAGGATGAATTAATGGAGAATTGAAAATTTAAAAATTATCCATTGAGTGTTCTTAGAGACCATTATTAGAGGTATATATCTTCAATAAAATGTAATTATCCATTTTTTCTAATACCATATAAGGAATAAAAATTAGTTATTTGAGATATGGAAAAGGTATGTGTAGGATTTTTGAATGTTTTTTTATAGACTAGGTTGATCGTGGTTAGGTGTATCTAGTGAAATAGGTTGGTTAAAAAAAATGGGTATCCAAATAAAGGTAAAGTATGAATAAGATTAAAAAATCTATGCAATGCCATGTATGTCAAAGCGTGCCAAATTTGATATTTCCAAAGTTTTTATTACCATATTTAGGTGTCTATAGATTACCCCATTTAATATAACATTATAAATTTTGGAAGTATAATGATTAGGGGGGGTAAATAAATATTCAAAACATTCATTTAATTTCACTTAACATCATGATTCATTCATACAAACATATAGATCAATGAAAGCACAAACAACCATACATATGAACATGAAGTACAATAACACATCACATATGTGGGAAAACTTCAAGACTTATAAAAAATATTGATATATGAAAATTAAATACATTATTATAATAAAAAAACAAATTTAGTGAAGAAAAAACTCTACATAGAGCACCAAACCTAACTAGCCAAGCACCTACTTGACTAGGCTTTAGCAAACACCTACTTGGAAGGAGGTACCAACCGCCTAGATGAATCAACACCAACTCAACCAATTTATTTATTTGATAAAATTAATAGAAATATTTTTATCAAACAATATATGATGACCACCTCTTCATATCTTCACACTCTTATCCCTCTCAAACTGCCTTTTAGACTTCTTTGCTCAAATAGGTCTCTTCAAGACTGATTAGGTCATATGGCCTTGATATTAATACTTAGACATCATATTATATATTCATGAAAATAAATTTAATATATTATGATGGTTTATAATACCTAATTCCACTCAAGGATTTGGTTTAAAATTCTTGAATAAAATATATATGGACTTTTTTTCATCATTTTATCATGAAAACACATTCTAATTCATATTCTCCTTGTTGTTTGGGGTTTTCACTATTTGCACCATTAGGTCTATTAGTGACTAGCTAAATTAGATGACCGGTTTAGCATAATTAATGAATATAAAAAATATATACAACACCATGGAAATAAAAAATAAGTCTCTATCTTATCCATCTTGTCATTTTCAAACTTGTTTCAATATAACTTTTGATAGCTACAACTTCTTTAACAAGCCTATGTCTTCACATTTTCTCTATCATCTCTCTAAACACCATCACTTAGAGGTATTATGGAGAGTCAACTAAAATATAAAAACACTTACCTCATAATACCAATCCACTCTGGTCACTTTATATTAACATCTTCAACATCAAGTCCCTCTTAGGGTTCTAAGAGGGTTTAAACCTATCTACAATGTTAACAATCATTCATAAAACGTAGCCCCTAAATTCAAAAACTAATGATTAAAAATTTCACCTAAGACATATCTCCATATCTCATGAATATATTAGTTCCCATGTAAAGTTTTAATGAGATAATGAACACAATAAAATCCTTCTCGAGTTGAGAACCCTTCATTTTGAGCATTCAAGAGACATCCAAAAAACTTTTCATGCCTTGTCCTTCAAAATAGAACCTAAAAATTTATGAAAATGCCTAAAAAAAATTTATTCACCTTTTTAAATTCTCACATACTCACACTTTCATTTTAAATTAAATATAATACCCCATTATGCCACACTCTCTCTCTTTGATCACTAGACCTTGACCTACACACCACATTAGGCCTTAATACTAACCTTCATGTCTCTTTCCATGCACTCTCTGCCTCACTCACATAATCAACCTCATACAACCACTCATGCTTATGTGAACTCATCTCACCAAGTCATCATGCTTATAAATTCTCACAAGGTTTCTTTATGCCATGACTAGGCTTAGGCTACTTAAGCACTTAACCTTAAAGACATGCTACATATGAATTTGTCAACAATGGAAAAAAGAAAACAATATTCATAAACATAGACATACTCTCTTTCATACTACATATCTTTAATTCTCATAAATTTGTAACAACACACACTACTAACTAGCCTTGCTCACAACAATACTCTTGTAGACCTACTTGTCATCATACCTTCACAAGAATATTCAATGACAACACTAAGAATTTCAAGTTAACCTGAACCTTAAAATCAACCTTGACATCAACTAGTAGAAAAGATAATGCTCAATAATTTCACCTTGTCATATCATGCAGATACCTCAATGACCACTCACCATACACCTTCAATAGATGTACCTTGACATCAATAACATCAACCTTGACATCAATGAAAATAACATGTAGACAATAAATGCTAATTAATTAATTTGGTACTTATAATAACCACTCTTGGTGTTTATAGGTATGCCTCAAATGTCTCATTTTCTTCATGAGAAACCTAAAATAAAACATATATAGATAAGTGTCTTATCAACATAATCAATCTAAAATAATATATATCATTGAATTAATTGAAATTGAGAATCTAAGGAAAAAATACAATTGAGGGTACATGAACCATGTACCATTTTCTGAACTCATTTGAATAATTTCATGGGGTGATTATGCCCCAAAGAGATGTCAACATTGAAACTATGAGCCATGAAGTGTTAATGCCTCAACTACCATTGGAAGAGTTATATAATTTGACCATTACCAAAATCTCAATTGAACTACTATGAATATCATCATAATTATTGTTTGGATCCTATAAACTATGTATATATATAAAAGTGAAACTTGAAAAATGTTGGTATGTCAAAGTGAAACCCTAAAATAGGTTTGTATATAAAATTATATCCCTAAAACATGTTCATATGTAAAATGATTAAACACTATAGACATTTTATAGACCCTAAGTGCTTACATAGTACCATTAATCCACCAAAAAAATATAAAAATATTTGCATGAAGGAAATTCATGCCCCAAATATGATCCACATATACCTCAAAGTGATGTATAATTTCATAATTTTTCTATTTTTATGTCATAAAATGCCTCAAATATTCCTAATAATATTGAATAATTCCCCATATATGCCTCACATATGCTTAATCTGACCATATGAATCAATTAATCTAACATAATCTGATCAATATGTTCCATCTCAATCATGAAATCTTACCCAATCTACTCAATCTCTCCCATGTGAATCATGTCATATAGCCTAATATAATATATCCTTCTATGATGTCCTAAATCTCTAAGACAAGGCCATTATATTCTCCTTTTTTGATGTGATTGATGAAGTGTATGAAATTCTCATCTCAAAACAAATATTTATGCACATCATGTTTTATATAGTAAAATATAATCATGTAAATTATCTATGAAAACATGATAATATATGGAATAATATAAATATTTGACCATTTAGGCACATATTTAGCATGCAATCCAAGTAAATGGGCATACAAGTGACAATGTATAATAAATATATCAATTGAGCATGCAATGATAAGAATCACAATAAATGCATGATAGTAATAATGGAATCACATAAAAAATAAGTATGTGTCATGACACCAATCTCATAATAATACGCATATGTATCCATGTACACAATATCATGATCAAGGAACACATAAACATACAATACATGACATGAATCTGACCCAAAACAAATGTGATGTTTGGGCTCTAATCCACACCTAAATAATTAGTGAAAAAATAAGAGACAATAGGGGATGGATCATTTTATCAATGATTCATATTTAATATTCTCACAAAAAATGGGCTAATTCTTAAGGATAAAAAATATGAGATGTGTCATACTTTCTACTCTTCCTATTCTACTAAACCAAAGGGAGAGACCCTAAAACAATTTATTATGCATGGCAAACTTAAAATAATATAAATCTGAACAGATGATTTATCCTATATGAATAATAAACCCGATTAGATATCACTAATAAATATATAACAAATCACTTAAATTTTAAATAAATATTGTAGAATATGGATGTGAGTATAGACATTTATGACCTGCAAGCTTGGTATTCATAGTCTTATGTGATTTCAAAAAATTTAATTAACAATTATGAAATAGAATTCATGAGAATAGAGATACTTGTAAAATATTTAAATTAAAGAGATATAAAAATAAAAAAACTTATATAAAAGGGATGATCTAGTTAATTATGATTGATGCTATGAATAGTTCCTCCCTTCCATCGGGACACAAAGTATTCAAAGCTTAAATAAATATATTAATGAGAAATTAAAAGAAACACAAGAATAAATTATTGTGAATATCTCATAAAATCAAACATAATAATAAAACTTTCACTTAGATGCCATTATCCATCAAACAATGCATCACAAGCCACTAAGAACCGATGAACAAAAAAATCTAGTAAAGTCTTATACAATAATCTAAACATTTTTTGTCTTTTAAAACTCAAAACTATAATGTGAAAACTAACATAGAGGATTAAATATTATTTATAATAAAAAAATAAGACGCTAAAAATTTAAAACCCCTTTCACAACTCAACTATTTATACAAACTCCATGCAAATACTCATAGCTCATGGTCAAGTGCCAATTTCAGCACATATGAAATCATTTAGTTATATAAAATTTATCAACTCACTAGAAACACACTTCTCTTTGAGGCATGTAAGGATATCATTAACTAGAACATGCATCTTAGGTAGATATTGAGCTTCGAGAACATAATTTCACTACAAACCCAACAAACTGATAATTAAAAAAAATGTGTATAAAAGAAACCTTCATAAATTTATAATTTCTTCCCTTTTTTCTCAAGATCATTATAAATAATTTCCCATCAATTACAAAAGATAAGAAAAGTGTCTGAATCTAGGTGGTTTACACCTCTATCCAATCTTTTTTCATCTTATCCACAAATTACTCAATTTTATCCATTTGGAATCAATTCACAAGTGGCAAGGTATCTCAAGTTCACTCAATAATAATTAAATTGTTTTTATAACACATGGAGAAAAACAAAATTCATTTCATAATATGTTTCTTGGAGCAAGAAACACAAATATCACCTTGAGAATTAATATAATCATTTGTAGCCATCATGAAATCATGGAAGTGGATAAAGAATATCTTTAGTAGCTACACTTTACATGTGTCTCATTCCAATTCTTAGGGACCAATAAAGAATCTCAAATGAGTATGTAGGGATTACTCAAGATTTATTAGTGGGTAAATTCATGACACTTGGTATCCTCCATAATGATCAGTGCACTTGATTCCATTTTTATTTAAGCAATCACCATTATTTACATTTTTATTTCACTATTTGGGACAACAAAGTTATAAACTTTAGTTATGAATTTTTTTTTATAGATATGAATATATCATATTCATTCTTGATATCACTATGTAGCTCTCACTGAGACATTTATAACGAGACCATCCATGCTCAAAATGGATTAATTTAACTCGAGTTTTGAGTGAGAAACCATATCCCTATAACTCTACCTTATGTGTTCTTATTGTGAACAAGGGATCTATAGAGGGGAGATTAGTATAGTGTTAGTCAATAAAACTAAATAAAAAAAAACACAATAAAAATTAAAAACTCTATCTTACACATTAGGGAGAGCATAAGTAACAATCATATAATGAAAACAAAACTAGAAAACAAAAAAAATCATCTTTTTACCTTCCTTGTAGCTCCAAAATGGCTTGTTCAATTAGCTTGCTTAGTTATATGCTCAAGAAATATTTATCATTGAAGCTCCATTGCTCCACCTTTCCTTGGCATCTTGGTAATGTTGGTTAGCTTAGCTTAGCTTATCTTGTGAAATTGGAATGGTAACACTACTAGAAAATCTTGTTGAATCTATTCGAGAATAATAAGTTTACATTGAAAGATCTTGTTGATCAATGGGTAAGGCCTTGTATTTATATCCTCCAAAGACAAATCTTACCTAAGTTGAGTTAGGTTAGGATTTAAACATGGAATGAGTTCAAGCTAACCCTAGGTGAGTTAAAGTTAACTCTAATTGAGTTAATAAGGGTACATGTAATTATGATGTTCAAATAATAGGAATGGATCTCAAATTATATATTTTTATATATTTGTGAGATCTTGACAACTCACAAAAGGCAATGATGAAGAATATTGATGTTTTAAATTTTTGAATTTATAATTTTAGATATTTATTAAATACTAATGGATAATTTAAATAAGCATTTAATCTATTTTAACTATATGATTGCTTTTTATTAGCATTTTATCTCTTTTAAGAATTGTTCAAGTGCCTCACTTAATGGGTCCATAGGCCAAACTACCAATTTTTAGGTCACAAGGTGGTTGAGGATGAATATATGAGAGGTTATTGTTACGTACAATATAATACCTAAAATAGGGATGTATTGACACAATTTTGAGTATTAATGAATGCCATGTGGATGAAATTAGGATTTTTATAGATTCTTGGGCTTAATTTTCAATGTTTGGTAGAAATTGATCTAAAGTTTGGTCAGAGTCCAGTTGTAGCTAGAATAGGGTGCCTACAATTTTCCCTTATTTTGGAAAGCATTAAAAGTTATAGGTTCATTAATGTATTCTTAAATAATGAAAAGGTATTTAATGCCTAATGTCCAAAAAATGATGGATGAGCCTTGAATGCCCCATTGAGGGAGTGGGTGGTAAATAAGGTTGGTGATTGGTCCCTCAAAAAGAAGGAAATGATGGGACCTAAAGGTAAAGGTGGTGGAAAAGACTAATTTGACCAAAGGCAGTTATAATTAGTGGCATAGTGAGATGCCCCAGTTGGGTAGATAAAAATGATGATTTACCCAAAGGTGGTTATAATCATCAACATAAAAAGGTAAAAAGATAATGATTTACCCAAATGTGGTATAATCATTATTGAAATTAAAACATGCCCTAGTTAGGTGGATATAGATAATGGATTGCTCAAAGGTAGTTATAATCAGTAAAATAATAAAAACATGCCCAAATTAGGTGAATAGAGATAATTATTTTCCCAATGGTAGTTATAATCATTAACATAATGAAAACATGCCCTAGTTGGGTAGATAGAGATAATGATTTCAAAAAGGTGGTTATAATTAATAACATCTAGATAGGTCAAGACACAATGATTTTACCAAAGGAAATTATAATCATTGGCATTACAATTTGGAACAGTATGGAAAATTAGAAAAAGGGGCTAATAAACTAAATTTGTACTCATGGAGTAATGGTATATCAGATAATAATGAATTTAGGATACGTACTAGTATGGAGATGCATGTTCTAACTAGTGATGATTAAAATTATTTCATGATTTAAGTAATCTATTTTTGACAAATGATTTGGATAAATCAATAATTTTTTAGGTGACCAAGGAGAATTATTATGACATCATTATTTGTAATATTTCTTGAGATATTTTTTGTTGTAGCACATGACAACATGAATAATGATATAAGACACCATGATAACTTAGCCAAAATATGTATAAGGACTAACACATGATCTAATAAACAAGTGAAAATAATGCACCAATGATAAAAACCATGATGATAATGTTGACATGTGAATATGGATGGATTTAAGTATAGTGTGTAAGGAATCACCCAATGAACTTAGACACACTAAATCAAGGAACAAAAATGAAAGAAAAATAAACAAGCAAATAAATAAAAAAATAGGAAGACAAAACACCAATAAACAAAAATCACAATAGAACACCCAAAAACAAAAAATGAACAAAATAATGAAAACAACACAAAACAAACACAAACAATGGTTAATCACAATGCTAGTGCAAACAAAAAACAAATTTTTCGTGTATGTGTAATAGAGGTGTTAATCTTGGTGACCCCTAAGTGAAACAATAGTGACATAGGTATAATAACACAATAACAATGGAAAAAGGTTGCCCATAGTCAATATGGAAGCAACAACACAAACAAGATGAAAAACATTATCCCTAGGCTATAAGAGACAATAAAAAAATGAATAAAATGGCAAGAAAGAGAAGAAAAAGAAGGGGTAGTTGAGCTGACTCTAGATGCACTAGGTAAGTTGAAACTACCTACATAGTTCCATAGATGAAATATCCAACATGAAATTTAGGCTAAATGTAGTTATTCTAGGTTATGGGATAGAAGAAACTGATGAGAAGGAAACTCAATTATGTTGTAGAGAAAATATGGGAATGGTTTCACAAAACAACAAGAGCATAAGATGAATCCTAAGGGTCATTAATGTATCAAAGTTGAATACATAATTCACATAATAAAAACTCATAAAATGGTGAGATAATAAGGATTAAATCTAATAATGATGGGGAAACTAAAGGAAAAGTGGTTACTCATGAAATAATTAGGAGTCCCAGGATCCTTATAGAAAACATGTGGTCAAAAAGAAAGGAAGGTACAACTGAGTTAACTTGAGATACCCCATGTATCTAAGTACTACCTACATAGCCTATGTGAACCTTAGGGTGATGTAGTTCTCCCAAAAATGGGAATAAAAAGACCAAGGCAGTCTAAAAATAAACTAAATAAAGAAGATGGACCATATCACTAATTTTGATGGCTTTATATCTTATGTGGAAATTGTAAGACAATTTTCATGATTTTTTTATTTTATTTATTTTTTATTTTTTAGGATTTTTTAGATCTTTTACAAGTATTTTGAAATTTTTGTTTCATCTAAACTGAATCAATAATGATAGGATATTAAATATTCCAACTCATAAAATGGAAAGACTGTGTCTTAGGTTGATCATAAAATGGTGAGAGCATTCAAATTTAAATTGCTCATAAAATGGTAAGAGCATGGGAAAAGGGGTGACTGAGATAACCTCAACTTAAATCAAGCATTACCTACATAGTCATAATGAGACCTCAAGTCACTATAATTTTGCATTATAGTGGAGGAATATGACTAGGTAGTATCAAGTTCGTGAATCAAGAAAATGGCATATTATAGCATAGGAATGGCAACGTGATACTACAATGTATGGTAAAGGTGTTTCTTCTAATTTTCACATAGGTGGTTATAATTAAAAAATAATGACATGGGTTAATGATACTAATTTTCCTAAAGGAGGTTATAATTAGTAGTAAAGAGTGAGACATTGATTTACTAAAGGTAGTTATGATCAATAGCACTCACAATGAGATAAAATAACCAATGAAGGATGCAACTACCATAATACTATCATACTGGTCCAAGATAATGCTTATGTCTAGAATATTAAATCAAATTTTGAAACTTGGTTTGAATCCCCTCACATAAGGTGCGTGAAGAGCAAATGGATCAAAACCAAGTCAAAATGGGTGTTAGGGAGGGTAAAAACAACTATGGTTGATAGTGAAGGCATTGTAGAATGGTATATAGTACAAATAAGATGATGATATGGTAAAATGTAAATGAGCCTCATTGATAATAATTCAAGTCTCTCAAGTAAAATAATGATTGAGGTGGATGATGTTCATTGGCTCATTAATGCCATCTCTATCTGGTATAGCAAGCGTATATGCTCTAAATCCATAATTTGCAACAATGACATATGGGTCTATTCAATTGGGTTTGAACTTTCCCTTATTTTTATTCTTAATCATGGTGTTCTTTTGGTCTTATTTAAGAATAATATCCCCAATCTTGAACTCTTTATATTTGACCTACTAATTATATTGACCACAAAGTCTATTTGGTATGGTTCAAGGCTATTGATAATGGCCATACATTTTTCATCAAGTAACTCTAGTTGTTATAGGTGAGCTACTCTATAATATTCATCATTTAAGACATGTTTCAATGAGATACATAGAGAAGGTAACTCGACCTTGATGAGAAAAATGACCTTAGTGCCATAGACTAGGGAATATGGAGTGGCTCTAATTAGATTATGATAATTGGTGTGATATGCCTAGAGGGTGTGGAAGATTGGATATGCCAATCAAGGCTAGAATCATTGATAATATTTTTAAGGATGTTGACAATGGTTTTATTAGATGCCTCTACTTGACCATTACCTTGTGGGTAATATGCAGTGGAAAAATGTTTGGTGATATTGTACTCGGCATAAATTATTTTGACATCATTATTTCTAAACAATCCTCCATTATTAGATATAATTTTAGATGGGATAGCATATTAGTAGATGAGATTATTGAAGATGAACAATGAAATATATTTTCCAATCATGTAAGTGAGGGGTATAGCTTCAACCCACTTAGTGAAATATTTAGTAGTGGTACAGATGTGTTTATGGCCATCAAATGAGGTAAGGTTAATCTTACCAATGAGATTGAGTCCCCACATCATAAATGACCATGGTGTAAGGATCAGTTTTAACATTTGGTTGGGGCATGAATCAAACTGGCATGCCTTTGAAACTTGCCACACCTTTTTAAATAAGCAATTTGCTTTCATAGTTGGCCAATAATAGCTATTACATAGGATATTTTTGGCTAGGATGCCTCACTAGAGTAGGCTCCACATAATCCTTCATGAACTTCCCTTAATGATAATGTAGCTTTTACCAAATTTAAAAAATGAAGTAGATTTCCATCAAAGCTTCAATAGTAAAGGGTTGGGCTAATTAGGGTATAGCGAGAAGCTTGATGTGTAAAAGATTTTTATTTTTTACGTGATAGGTCTAGTGGTATGATATGTTCATGAAGGTAATTATATAGGTATAAGTACCAAATATATGTGTGAAAAAAATATCATAGATTATTGTGATTGTTGAAGGTGCATGAGTAGTTTCTAGAATATTTTCAATGAGGAATTGATATTTGTTTGCCTAGTTTGTGTGGCAGATCAAATAACTAATGATGGCTATAGAATCCATTATCCTTTTATTGGCCCTAGGTATGTGTTCAAACTATATGTTGATGATATGTTGTTTTATAAAGATGATCATGGACTTGTGTGGCACCAACTTATCATTTTTGGTCTAAAAGTGCTTTGGTTACCTGATTGATGATTAACTGAGAATCACCATAAACCATGAGATGTTGAATATTCCATTGTACTTCTTGACAAAGACCTACAATAAGTGATTCATATTTATCCATGTTATTAGTATAAATAAAGATGATACAAAATGATTTATGAATAATATCCCCATGTAGTATAATAAATAATAAACCTACCCCTGATCCATGCAATGTGATTGATCCATCAAAATATAGCTTCTAGTGCTTCTCCTCAAGAGGTGTTTCTATGATAGTCATGATGGATTTGTCTAGGAATTGAAAAGTGAGGGGTTTGATATCTACAAAGGGATATTTAACAAGCTAATCTACAAGTATTTGTCCTTTTATAGCCTTCTGGTTAACATACTTGATCTCAAACTCACTCAAAATCATGATCTATTTAGCCATGTGGCATTTTAAAGTTGTTTTAGATAGTAGATAATTGAGTATATCTACTTTTGAAATAATTATGGTCTTGTTGTTAAGCATGTAATTTTGTATCTTTTAGGTTGTAAAAACCATATATAAGCAATTTTTTTCTATTGGCATATATTTATGTTCATACGTAAACAATGGATGACTTAGATAGTACATGGCATTCTCTTTCCCATTATCACCATGTTTAGCTAGAAGTGCCCATAGGGCTTTTTTTATAGTAGATAGGTACAGTAGAAATGTATTTATTTGCATTGGTGGTAATAAAATAGGTTTATTTATAATATATTACCTTAAACATTTAAAAAAATTCTAATAATCTTCATCCCAAATAAATGTAACACCTTTCTTCAATAAGTGAGTGAAGGGGTGGCATTTATTAGCCAATTATAAAATGAATCATCTAATAGACTAGATTTTGATGTACAACATATGAAGCTCCTTCAAATTAGAAGGTGGTGGCATCTTGGTAATGGCTTGTACTTTGGTAATATCAATTTCAATGCCCTATAAAGAGATAATTAATTCTAATAATTTACTTGAAGTGACACCAAAGATGCACTTCTTGGGATTAAGTCTGACTTTATATTCATGAAGCCTCTCAAATATTCTTTGTAATGTAGCTATATGGTCAACATGGTTCTTTGATTTACCTATTATGTCTTAGACATAGTCTTCCATAATGTCATGTATTATATCATGAAATATGATGGTCATGGCTCTTTGGTATGTGGCCCCAACATTCTTGAGGTTGAATGGCATAACTTGATAACAAAATATTCCCTATGTAATAGTGAATGATGTCTTATGTTAGTCTTCTAGCATGATCCTAATCTAATTATACTCTAAAAATCCATCCATGAGTGAAAGCATTTCATACCCTACTTTGGAGTCAAATATCATGTTGATATTAAGTAGAGGAAAGTCATCCTTTGGGCATGCCTTGTTGATGTTTTTGAAATTAGTTCAAATTCTAATTCCTTCTAGCTTCTTACTAATAGTAAAAACATTTGAGATCCACTTTGAATAGTCAATTAGGTAGATACATCTTATTTCAAAGATTTTTTCCAAATCTTGCTTTACTAGTATAGTAATACGAGGATGCATCTTGCATAATTTTTGATTCATAGGTTTGGCATCAAGATGTATAATAAGGTGATATATAACCAAAGCAAGGTATAAACCTAGAATTTCTAAATAGGCCCATATAAAAATGTCAACAAATTCCCTTAAAAGGGATATTAGAATTACACATTCTTCCTTAGTGAGGGACATACCTAATTTGATCCATTTTGGGTCATATAGAGTCCTGATGTTGACTTCTATATTATCTTCTATAAGGAGAGTCGATCCATCTTCTAGAATGGTTGTAAATGATGTGAATTATCCTACAATGTAAAATTCCTTTGGTTGGACTGGTTCTTCAAGCTCTCCTAAATAAGATGAATCTAAATCTCCCAATGGTAGGGATTGTTATGTTATAAATACTATTGAAAATTGTTGGGTAATTTGATCAAAGGAATGTTGTTCTACTAAAATAAACTTAGACCCAAAGATAAGTTCAACATTGGTGGTCTCCTAAGCTTCATTCAAGAAAAGGTGAATACCCCCATCTAGTGGCACCTAAAATAGGTTTTCAACAAATTACTAACCTTTTTATTTACTTTTACCTTGGTCTAAAAGTTCCTCCAAGAGGTTTTCACTTTGGGAACTCAATGTTTTATTCTTTTATTTTTGGCTAAGGGTGTTCACTTTTTCTCCAAAATACGCTGTAGGATCTAGTTTGATAGAGAACCCTTGTTTTTGGTTTCCAAAAGGAACATTGTCTTTTAGTCCTATAAAATTTTAAAAGGCCTCATCATTCTCAAACTTGTCTACAGGCACTATGGATTCTTATTGGTCCCAAAATATAAGTTGAGGGTGATGAAGAGGAATCAGGTTACATTAGATTACTGGGGTAATGGTAAAAATGGTATGTGGGTCAAATATGTTAGTATTAGCAAGGTCTTCATAAATGTTGTGATTGGAATCTTCTTAATTATCATCATCGTCATCACTATATGTTGACATTAGAATATAAATAAGAAATGTGGGGTCACCCCTAGGTGGTTTAAATCCAAGACCATAAGTTCCTTTGTATTAAACTATAGAAATTAGCTCAAGAGTACCCTATTGATTTGGCCTGAGGACTCCACCTTCACAAGCTTGGTTCTCCATGATCCCATTAGGGATGTGATACTTGACATTTTTGTATCAATCAACCAATTTGTCATTGTATAACTAGATTTCATTATCAGATAGTGGTTCCTCTTTTTGGCTAGAGGTTGGTGTGAAAATTATAGGAGATGGACTATAAAGTTTACCTTTTCCTTTTTGTTTCCATTCTATTCAAACCATTTGATGGTAAGGATCCACTCATTTGGATCAGTCAAATATAAAATTTATTTGATCTATATCAAACCCCATGTGCAAAAAATATGGTTATGACATCTCTGTATCTAGAACAAAAGTGTTTTATTTGGTATAGATGGTTATGCACTAAAAATAAAAATAAGTGCCTTCTTGTTATCTGGTCAATGTTTACTGAGAATATTTAGGTGAACTATCATAATAATGTCTTAGAAAACTAATTTAATAAGTTCTAAAAGTTATGACAAATATAGAATGTTAAGGATTATATTTAGCAATAGTATAATGTATCCTTATGGGTGGATAAAATAAATGAGGAAAACATGACTGACAAGTTATTGGGTGGTCTTATAGATAAAATCCAACTTGAGGTTCACATGTTTAATCCAAATTTATTATTTGAATCCATACCATTATCTCATAAGGTATAAGATAAAGATATGGTCAAATGAAGGACTTTTACTAATTTTCATGAATGTAATGCCATAACACCATTATTTACTTAACCTATAAGATTGAATCCTCAAAAAATTAAAGAGAAACATGCAAAAGCATTATGTTTTTGTTGTGACATCAAGTGGATCAAAGGACATAAATGTTCTAAAAAAAGTTATTATACATTAAAGGTTTAATTAATATGATAAATATGATGAATCAAATATGTGTATGAATGACCTAGAGGAGGAATATAAATATTCTAACCCTAATATCTATTGTCATGCCCTTTTGAGTATTATTACTCTTCAAAATCTTAAGTTGGCATGTTTCCTCAAAAAGCATAAGGTGACAATGTTTATTGACTTAGGCAGTACACACAAATTCATCAATAGTAAGTTGGTTACTCATTTGAACAATTTCATTTACCCAGATATAAAATTTCATGTCATGATTAAACATGGTGGCACAATAAACTATTCTAGAAAATGACATAATATTAAGCTTTCTATGGGAGACTACATGCTATATTATTCTATGTTTATTTTTCCTATGGGTGAGGTTAGCATTTTGTTGGGAGTACAATGACTCACAAATTTGGGCATCATAAAGATGAGACTCCAAGAACTATTCATGCAATTTTATTTTGAAGGTAGGATATTTAAAATATGTAGATTATGGGAGAAATATCCATAATTGGCTAGTATTCATCATATAATAAATATTCTTAAAAAGAGGATTGAAGGATGTTTAACATGATTGCTTTCCATAGAAGTTTAACCAACCAATGTGTTTACACATCTTGGTTTACAAATTATTCTTGATGACCACCAAACTATTTTTGGTGTCATGCCAAAATTAAATCCACCAAGAAGAGAACATGATCATTCCATAAGGATTCTTCTAGGTAGTACACAACCAAACATCATACCATAAAGGTATCCATATGCAAAGAAGAGTGAAATTGAAAAGATGGTATAGGAGATGCTGGAGGTGGTATTATCAAACATAGCTAAAGTGAATATTCATCCATGGTGGTCATGTGTGTAATAAATATGACACTTTTATGATGTTCCAAGACTATATATAAATCAACAAGTACTCCATCAAAGATAAGTTCCCAATTCTAGTTATTGATGATTTGTTAAATGAATCATATGGTGTCTTTTTTTTTTACCAAGCTAGATATTTGTTATTGGTATCATAAAATTTAGATTAGGGATGAGAATATCCATAAAAAAACTTTAATAACTAATTAATTCCATTATGAGTTTATGGTCATTCATTTTGGTCTCATAAATTCACCATATACATTTCAAAGTTTGATGAATACTATTTTTAGCCCTTTTTTGAATAAGTTTGTGTTGGTGTTTTTTGATGAGATCTTAATATAAAAAAAACTTGGGAATAAAATTTGAAGCATGTGAAATAGATATTGTTAGTTATATAATAACATTAGACTTATGCCAAACCTTCCAAATATGTGTTTGGAGTCTAAGATGTGGAGTACTTGGGTCATATTTTTTCATATGAAGGAGTCAAATTTGAACCTATGAAGATCAACACTATGATGGAGTGGCAAGAGCCAAAGAATCTAACTAACCTTCATGGATTTTAAGGGGCTAATAGGTTAATATCATAGATTTATCAAAAATTATATTATTATAGTAGCTCTACTCATAGATTTATTGAATAAATATTCTTTCCATTGGAATAAAACAACCACCGAGGAATTTGAGAAGCTGAAAGAGGCAATGTGCACCACTCAAGTTTTTTCTACTCTTACTTTTTTCAATTTTCTTTTGTTAAATGTGATGCTTCAATATATGGCATGAGAGAAATAATTAAACAAGAAGAAAGACCCATTATATTTGAGAGTCATCAACTTAATGGAAAAAAACATCCTCAAGCCAATCTATGAGAAATAAATGATGGAAAATATTCATGCAGTCAAGAAATGGAGAGTTTATATGATGGGTATGCACTTTAAGTTAAAGATTGATCATGATAGTCTAAATTTTTTTTTTGGAATAATGAATATCATTAGAATAAAAAAAAACTGGGTGACTAAATTTTTTGGATCTAAATTTGAAATTGTTTACAAGAAAGGAAAGGATAATGTGGTAGTATATGGACTATCCAGGAGGGATGATTCAATTGAGGCACTATTATGTGCAATGACCATTTTGTAGGTAGATTAGTTAGAATAGGTAACATCTTAATGGGAGAATGATAAAGATACATAGGTTATGATTTATAATACTTAGCTTGCTTCTTGTGTTTCTAAAAAAAAGAGTGAAAATGGAACACACTATGGTATAGAGATATATTATACATATTTAATAATTATATCCTCAAACACAAGATCCTTCAGGATTTTTATGCATCTCTAATATAGGGAAATCTATTTTTTTAAAAACCTATCATAGAATCAAGAAAGACTTATTTTAGGAAGGAATCAAGGGGGATATATAAAAATTTGTGGTATAATGAATGGTGTGTCAAAAAAAAGGTGAAACAATTAATACATCATGTCTTATGTAACCTTTATCCATACCTAAATAGATGTGGTAAGAGGTTTACATAGATTTTATTTTAAGGCTAGAGAGCTATGAAGATAAAATTTTCATGATGGTAATTATGGATAGTATCACAAAATGTGCTCATTTTTATTCCTTATCACAACCATTTGTATCTAGTAAAGTTATTGCTTTTTGTTAGGTATGAATCATAATTGTCTTCCAAGATCAAAGGTTAAAAATATGATGTTATTTTTAGCTGGGTTTTGGATCTCATTATTTGTATCCATGATGGAATGAGGGATTTAAAGGGGGAACCCTCCTTTCGGGGTCTAAGGGGGTCATTTCATAGCACCCCTGAAGCAAAATTTTTATTAAAATTTCCTTGTAAAATTTTAATTTTGTAGTCGATCTGGGCCATTGATTAAAAGTTTCTAGATCTGATGGTAGAGGTTATGTTTAGGTTTTTTCACTATAAAATATATTTATACATGGTTGAAATGAAATATGAAAGAGATAACACAAAAAGAGGATGAAAAAAGAGGTAGAGAGGTGTAACAAGGTTTGTTTTAGGATTTGTTTCTCCCTTGTATTACTGAAAATAATATACTAGACAAGTTTGGTGGATGTAGCCAATCTTGGGTGAACCACATTAAATCTAGTGTCTCCTATTTTGTGCATGTTTATGATTATTTTTTTTGTATGCTTGATTTATTCATTTCATAGTATTCACTTGTATGCAATTTTGGAGATAAATTTGTGTTTTATTTTATCCAAATCATTATTAGTGATATTGATCATATATTTACTATTAATTTTTGGACTAATTTATTTTCATGTTTGGGTACTCAATTATCTCATAACTCATCATTTCATCCCCCAATTATATTGTAAAATAAAGATGGTCAAAAAATAAATAGAGGGGTATCTCTATTATTTTATATCAAATAAACAAAAAAGATTGGTTCATTGGATGCCACTAGTAGAATGCTGGTATATCACTTCCTTCCATACCTCTTCAAAAATATATCTGTTTGTGTCACTTTATGGTTATCACTCCCCATCTATCACACTCAACATCAATATGAGGTAATAACTAGTTTAATACAAAATTTAATAATGACACAAAATCTAATGAAAAACCAAGCAGATCAACACTATAATGAGAGGAATTTTGACATAGGTGACATGGTCTTTATGTGCTTAAAACCTTATAAGAGTATGTCTCTAACTCTATTGAAAAGGTATAGAAAACTTTCTCCTAAGTATTATGGTCCTTATCAGATCTTGTAGAAAATTGGTAGTGTGGAATATAAACTAGAACATCCCTAATCCACTTGCATACATCTTATATTTCATGTATCTTTCTTAAATAAGGTAATTAGATAGATATTTTATACCCAAATTGACTTACAAAACTAGATGAAGAAGGTAGAGTAATTCTTAAACCTAAGGAGATTCTTCACACATGCACTAGAAAGATACAAATAAGAGAGAATATTGAGTATTTGATCAAGTGGAAGAATCTAAATCATGAATATGCAACTTGGGAGGATGAAGATTTCTTGAAACAACATCCATAGTTAATTTAATGTTGATAGAAATATTGTTTTGAATGGGAGGGGCATGTTACAACCTTAACCTATAGTATATATGAGGAAAAGTGAAGTTGATCTACAAATGAATCCTATCTCAGATAAGATAAATCACACTAGCCTTCTGCCTATTGGTACATTTAGATAATCAGGGTCATAACCAATATGGATCTGCTAAACCTAACTAAGGGGTCTCTTATCACATAATATAAATATATAGGGTTCCAAAGCCTCTAGTTAAGTAATCCCACACAATAACCCTAATTAGGTCTTATGTTTTCTTATCAAATTAAATGACAAATTAAAGTAAAAATAATCTAGTGCTCACAAAATATTGTGGCACAAAATGGGGGTAATAAATATAAAAGTAAACATGCAAAGAAGAACTCTACTCAAGTCCATGTATAGGTAATCCTAATGCATTGAGAAAGAAACATATTCATAATCTAACAAATACAAATCTATCTACTTTAATAAAGAGGATCAATAGTTAGGAATACTTACCTTGAAGACTAAACCAATAAGCCTCAATCTCTCCCTTAACCAAGGTGCTTCACAAGAGGTTGTTATGGTTTATAAGTATAACAAATATAGGTCATCTCCATACTACATGCATTCTCTTATGCATCCAAAATAATTATCCCATAAGACAAGATTCTTCTCTCAAACTGTATTACGAAACCCTAATTAATGGCTCCTAAAGTAGAAGGGTGGATAAACATATGTGAAAATAAATGATTATCTCTATCTCTCTCAATGGAATGGTGAAAAGGATTTGTTTATATAGCCAGATATAAACTTAAACTCTTCTAAAGTTTTAGCCAATAGAGTCAGCCCAATTAACCTTATTTTTTAATAAATAAATCAATTAGGTCTCAAATTATGTTGGTTGAGGCTGACCTAATCTTGTAACATGCTTATATTTTAAGAATAGGGTCAGCCTAGGCCAATTTTTTTTATAAATGATAAAAAGAGGTTTTGGGTTAGGTAGAGGATAATTGAGGTGGTGAATTTCTTAGAGGAGTGTGTAAGTGATGTCTTAAAGCTTAGGGAAACATATAAAATAGTTTTGAGTTGGTTTTAAGTGGTGGTATAGGGGATAACAATCTTGTAAAGTAGCAATGGTCTACCCACCCCTTTCTTGATACACCCTTTAAGGTGTGCACTCAGAGAGATTGAGACTTGATGGGTTACTAGAAGAGATAAATCATAAATAATTGATAAATTTTAAAAATATTATGTGTATATATATATATATATATATATATATATATATATATATGACCCACTCAAATTTCATCACGTGCCATACAGTTGTAACATGGGATGGTGCTTTAGAAAAAGAACATAGTGACAAATAATGATATGATAATTAAATTGTAGTAAGAAGTGAATATGATAAATGAAAGGACATAATTGAAAAATACATACCTTTGCTTACCTTAGTGCTATAGGAGAGGATGAAAGGGAGAGAAATTTGAAGGCATCCACTGTAGGGAAGATTATGCAAACCTATAAAATAAGTGGAAAATCATTTTTTTTGAAACATATACATATAATATGTGGAATAATTCTCTACGATGTTAAGATTATATAACATTTTTTGGTTTGGAAAAAGAGTTAGTAGAAATAATGTTATGAGTAAAAAACATAATCTAGTTGTAAATAATTGATAGAAATATAAATAGGGTAAAAAATATATTCATTTATTATTTTTACTATTCTAAGAAAATATTGCTCTTAGAGACCCAGTTGAGCCTTAAGATTGACCATGGTGAGGAGAGGATAACTACGACATGGAGGATGCCTAGTGGTCATAACTAGTGAAGCTCAGGTGAGTGATGCATTAATTTCAAAATTTTAGGTAATTTTAATTAAAATTAAGATAGATATAGAAATATAGATACTAGGAAAAATGTAGATACCAAAAAAGACCTTAGGAAATTTTTAGGAAAACTAGTGGTTAAATAGGATATTGGGTAGGAAATAATTGAACCAATAAATGCCTAAGGCTTTATGGTCAATGTGTGAAAAGACATTAAAAATTAATAATATAGTCAGACCTATCGATTGGTTTGGAAAGGGTGAGATAAATTGACGTGATTGACTATGTATTAATGGACCAATTTAGTATTGCTAGGGGTGGCTAACTATATAATAGAGGGTTGATCCAGTTAGAAAAGTAAATATGGATGACATAGTACCTTTTTGCTAGTGCATTATGTAGTAGGTGGCTGATAAAATTTATTAAAGTTGATTGGATACATGCCAGAGGGCTGATATAAGATACAAAGGATAGGAAAGGGTTGACTTAGTATCAAAAAGGTTGATTAAGTCTATAGGAATGGGCCAACTGTGTAGGAAAAGTGAAAAATAAGATAAACATGCTTATGAATTAGTTAATTTTTAGTTTTTTGAGTATATTTAAGAATGTGTTTTATTATTTTGACATCGAGACCTAATAAAATATTTAATATTTAATATTTTTAGAGTTGACAAAGATTTTGGTGCCTAATTGATGCATTTTGGCTACCAGATTTATTGGAGTAAATGTCAGACATGGATCAAGATCAGTTGTTTTCCCTAGGATTGGGAGGCATCATGGAGATGATGAGGATTTCCCTTAGTGTTGATATAGTCTTCATGCTCCTGGGAATCACTGATCAACACTTTTTGATGAGAGGTGGATGAGGATACCATAGATGTGGGCATCACCTTGGATGATGTCCATACCTTACTTAGAATTCCCATTATCGAGACTCTTGTCATATGTTATGTGCCAAAAATAAAGGATGAGAGTAGAGCTGTAGCCCTTTGTGTGAGTCTCAAAGATAATTTATCCTACTTTATGGGTAAGCTCATTTGATGTTTATATATTTACCATTCTAGATATTTAGAAGGCCTTGATATGACTTGTGATAGCACATGTGTTACATCACAAGTTAGATGGGAAGGTACCATTATACATGGTATCTTTATGTCAATCCATCTTTGATCAAGGTGCATGGTATGATTTAGGCTCTATCATTCAGGTATAGATCATGCATGATATGTATGGGATGTTGACTCGAGGGTTAAACATGATGGTCCCCATCATTTTATTGAGTGTGTGGATTTATGAGAGATTACCTATGTATTGGCTAGCTGAGTTGCCCCATGCAGTTAATGATAGGTTACATTGGATTATTAGATGGAATCAAGATCATGTTATGCATATTTTACCCCATATCCTATATTTACATACTATTACACAAGGGTATAGTGTGAAAACCTTAAATTGATATTGTTTTTATATGGACAACTTGGGTGACTGTTGCTACTAGTTTGGCATGTGTGTATATCATGGGTGACTATAATTCATGGGTGGAGCCACATCTAGTAGCTTATGTACTTGGGAAGCTAGGCCCAACACATCTAATGGTCCCACTAGTAGTGCCTATGTATTGGACATGACATGTTAGAGAGATAAGAGGGAGTGGAGGCATATGGGTGCCTATAGAGATACTTATTATTAAGCCTTGATAAGAGAGACCATGGACATGGTAGGCACATTAGTAAAAGGTAATAAGGCCTGATGTAGATGATGTTATAGTTATAGTTGTTGCATTTGGGGATGTAGGAGTGGAGACACAATAGGGGCAATAATATCTACCTCAAGCTCATAGGAGATGAAGGCACCATTAGAGAGAGGGGACATAGGTGCAAGAAGTCATACATGATGATCCTATAGTGACTATAGAACATAAATGGTTGATAGAGAGGACACTAAAGAGGGGACCATGATGGGCTTAGGTGGTGAATCCTATTTTTACACTCGTATAGAGGTAGCTGATAGAGGAAGTGTTTGGTGGTAGAACTAATAGGGAGACAATGGTTAGCGACACTGACATTGATGAGAAATGTTTTGATTTATCAAAATTTTGACATATATCACTAGTTGTATTATCTTTGATGTATTTATTCATATATAAATGGTTTGATATATCTGTGTGTGAGATATGATGTATATTTAGTATTTGTTTTATAGGGATTGTAGTGGAGTTCAGATGGGGATCCATGATTGTGGTCACACACCATGATATATTAGATGGGATGTTGTCACATTATGAGCCATCTACCTTGGTAGACCTTATGGCACCATCCACTCAAGCTTATGGTAGCTAGTTTATATTGGTGGGGGAGGTTGTTTGATAGTTGTATGAGTGAGGAGATGGCTCACAACCACCTACAAGAGTAGGAGAGGGAGAGGCTTGGGATTAACAAGTGTTAGCATAGGAGCGAGCCACTCATATGGAAATCACTATAGCACTTAGATGTATGGAAACCTAGGTGTCTAATCTACAGGTTCAAATTGATGGCTTGATATCTTAGACTACCTCATTAAAACAAACTATTCAGAGGTGTTAGTCATAGGCATCCATGGGTAACATGGCTCATCCATAGGATATACATGATGGATCACAACTTTAGAGCTGTAGCTATTGTAATTTCTATTTGTATTTTATAAAATTCATGGTATATATATTTATATGAACATTTCTTAGTCTATGAGTTGTATTTGTTTGTGGATAGATGTATGGATATATTTCCTTTCTAACACATGCATTTTACTTTTGTTATTTATGCTATGAGAAATATTGATGTATGTTTTATTTTTTATCATTATGTGATACTCATGCATGGTTAAAAAGAAAATCAAAATGATTTGGAAAAGTATAAATAATCATACAATGTAATACACACTATATTACGATAGGAAATGTGTAAAAACAAAAGATGACTAAATATAATAAACCAAATATTGGTAAAGTAAATGTAATAATTGTTTTCAAACCATGTAAAAATATTTCACTAAATTAAAACAATTCATACTATATCAATTTGGGAAGTATGAAAATTTGTAATAAAGTGGAAAACATGTGAAAACCAAAGGTATAAAAATGAAAGAACACTAAAGTTAATCAATCATACTAGATCAAAATGGGAAGTATGAAAAGAAAAATAAAATTTAAGTATAAATCAAATTAATCATACTAAATAAAGATGAGAAGTATGGGAAATTTAATAAAATGGTTATAAATATACACAAAATCAAAAAATAATAAGATAAAAACAAAGTTCTTATGAAGTAAGCATAAAACATACTAAATCAAGATGGGAACTATGTAAATGACGTGTAAATCATAATGTAATACAAATTATCTCAAATTTGAAGCATGTAATTTTATTGTGACCTAGTTATGATATGAAATTTTTATTGGAATATTCTAAAAAGAGATTGATCTTATCCAAGGTCTTACACTACAACTCACAAAGGGAACACCAATGAGGTGGAAATAAAGGTGGGAATAATTTTTAAAAATATTTTAATGTGGTAATTTGTAAGGAGATCCTGGTCCTATCAATAGTCTAAAACTGCAACAAACAAGGTGAACACCAATAAGGTGAATGGTAATAAGGTAAAAAAAAGGAAATGTTTTGTTGTGGTAATTTGTGAGGATATCTTGGTCTTATCCATGGTCTTACACTATAACTCACAAAGGAAAACCCTATAGGGTTTGATCAATTAATAAAAATATGTTCCCCAAGTGAAAATATTAGTATTTTTATAATGTAATAGGGAATGTGAAAAGAATGGCATAGGCATTTATGAGAAAACCTTAGTAAACATGAGGCATACTAGGTAAGAAGGAATGACACTAAGAGTTTAGTGACCAAAATACAAAGGAATCTTCTCAAAATAAGCACAAAGTTGTATAGATAAATAAGTGAGATATTAATACGAACTCATGAAGGTTATATGAACAAGGAAATTAAAATTCACCTACCTTCCCACAATATGTTCCCCATTCCTCAAGACCTCTTATAGAGTCATCGATCTACTGTGAAGATTGGGTACTTGTGTGAGATAGTAGGTAGTAATATATATTTTTTTGGGTTCTTATATCCCAATATACTTGCCTATCACACTCTAATTGACCTCAACTCTATCATGATGCTAAATATGGAGTTTGAGCTTTAATTATAAATAGGAGATGTGTTAAACATAGTAAATCACATCTTTTAGTGTGATTAGACTTTTGAATTTTATGTCACCTTTTAAATCATTGCATTTTATTTATATTATTTAGCTTTTAACTTTTGATTGATTTTTCTGTTCCTCTCCTATATAGATTTGGAGATATAAACATGGGTGCTAAAAATGAATATCATTTAAAAACATGGGAATTGGTAGCTAAGAAAGAGGACTTACAGAGCATGGTGTCTAAGAGTCTTGTTTATTCATGTGAAATAAAAGTGCTATCTTGAATTTGACCTTGTTTTATCCAAAGTGAAATGAAAGGAAGATAAATCAAGGGGAAAATTAAAGTGAAACAATTTGAATTAATTTAAATCCTAAAAAAGTGATAATGTGAAAAGGGATATAATGACAAGTAAGTATGATTCCTTATCATAAGAATGTATGTAAGTGTATGGAAACATGCTAACATAGTTTTTTGTGAAATTTTTATCTATAAAAGAGACAAAAACTGAGGCTAATAATATAGAATCACAAACTTGTAAACCTATATTAACATTCTAAAATGAACACTCAGTTTGGTAAAAATGTTTGAAATAATATGTATATTCTATGAGGAGAGCCTAGTCTTATCCATAGTTTTACACTGCAAGTCAAAAAAGAAACCCAAGTGGGTGCAAAAAGGTAAAAATGGTATTTTTGAGGAAATCCTAGTCTTATCCATGGTCTTACATTGTAACTCACAAAATATAAACCCAAGTGGGTGTAAAAAGCATTGGAAAATAACAAACTTGTGATTTAAAGATAAAAAGTATGAAAAATCAATGTATGAAAGAAAAAAGTAGTCATGAGAAAAATCAGGTCATATTCCCAATATTATAGTGTGACTCATGAATTTAAAGAAACCAAAGGAAAAAAATAAGGAACTAAGGTTTATGTAATAAGATAGATTGCTACAAAGGGTGATATCATTGGATAACTCCTGCAAGAAGTGTTAGTAGGATAATATATAAATGTATGAAATGAAAGGAAATATTTAAGAAAAATATTTCTTCAAAACTTGTAAATTAGTGGGTTATTTTAAAACATGGCCTTCATTAGTTTGTAGATGCTAAGTTCTAAGACTAAGGATGTCTTTCACTAAATAGGGGTGCCACCATTTTTGATCATATTTTCCTTCTTTATCATGGGTGTAGTCTAATTTGAGGACTAGATCACTAACATTAAAAGTGTATACTTTTACCTTTTTATTATGTTATTTGATGATGTGTGCCTTGTATTGATGGTTATGTTGAAGATCAGCTAAATGGTCTTCATCAATAATTTCTAGGGCATGAAGGTGGGTTTCACATAATTCTTCATCAGGAATAATACCATGAAGAGATATACATAAATATGGGATTTTGAATTCTAATGGTAAGATGGATTTAGAAACATATGCTAGTGAAAATGGTGTTTCCCTATTAGAAATATGAAATACCAGTATAGCAGGCCCAAAGTGAGGGATATAAGTGAAGATTCCAATCAATGTGAGTTTTTTGAAAGATCTTTTGTAGGATTTTGTTTATAATTTTTTTAGTGGCTTTAAGTTGAAAATTACATTGTGGATGGTAAGGTGTGGAAAATTTTTGGAAAATTTTAAATTTCACACACAACTATTTCATGTCCTTGTTTTTGAAATTTACACCATTATCAAAAATGATAGTATGGGGAACTCCAAACAACAAATGATTTAGTTAAGGATATATTTAGAAATAGTGGTTTTTGTGACATTGATAAGAGGCATGGATTCTACCCATTTAGTAAAAATTTTATTAGTATTAATGATAAAAACATGAACATCCTATGTTCGAGGTAATTTAACAATGAGTAATAATTGCCACATGGAAAATGGCTAAGGAAACTCCATAGATTGGAGCTTAGTTGGTGGTAAATTGATTAAACCATCATGAAGTTGATAAGGATTATAGTTTTTGGAAAAGTTGATAACATCCTTCTCTAAAGTAGGCCAAAATTTTCCCATATGTAATAATTTGCATACTATAGTATATATGCTAAAGTGACCATAAATTTCCCCATGTGCTTGTTTGAGAAGAGGAGGAACCTCTTCTTGCATCACATAATGGACAGGGTACCTTTTGCATTATAGTAATAAAAGGTCTTGTATTAGAAGACATATTTGAAGGATTGTTTATGTATTCTAGTCTTTTTAGGAGAATCCATGTCTTGAGGATAGGTTTGATTTTCAAGGAATTGGATGGTGTTTTTATACCATGGGCTTTATCGAATAGTGACAACCACAATATGTAAAATGAGAAAATCATTTGGTTGTATAGAAGAAATTGATTTTCTTATTTGGGTAAAAAATTGGGAATCATTAAATAATTGATGAGGATGAAAGAGAGATGATAAATAAGCAAGATAATTAGATATGGAATTTTGATCTCTTAGAATTGACTCAATGGTAAAAGAGGCAAACTATTTGGAAAGGGAGGTTACCATTTGATGATAAGTAATTATATTTTTGATTTTACATTGATAATCACCATTAACCTAGTGAAATATAAGTTAGGAGTCACCCAAAACATGTAGATATGGGATATCCAAGTCAAGTGGACATTTCATACCTAAGATGAGAGATCCATATTCAACCATGTTACTCGTAACATCAAAAGTTAGTCTAAATTATAGAGGGATGGTATTACCATGTGGTATTTTTAGAATACAGCCTACCCTAGCTCCTTTCAGGCATTTGGTACCATCAAAGTGGAGGGTCAAAGTGTATTCATGAAAATCAATGGTAACTTCATGAAGTTATTTAGCAACTACTTTGGATTTAGTAGTATTAGGAATGATATTGGTATATGTATACACATAATATCTTCAAACTTTATCAATTACTAATGTTTTCTCTCATACAAAAACCCATCAAGTCTCAATCTCTCTTTATGCATGCCTTAAGGGCTTCATGAAGAAAGGGGTAGGTAGACCATTGGTGATTTGTAGGATTGTTATCCCTATTCTGCCACTTGTTATCTACATAACCACTTCCTAAAAACCTTCCCCTAAGATTTACTTCCTATTTTGACCCTCCTCTACTAATTTTCTACCTTCATTAGCTTTTCCGTATCCTAAACTCTTTTTTGATGATTTAAGATATGATTTTAGCCCCATCAACCTTGTAATATAATTGAAAAAAAAACATTTAGAGTCTATGTCAACTCTCGGATGACCTAGATCAGGACCTAATTTGATTTTGACAATAACAATACATAATCAATTGGGCTGACCCTATCAACTAAACTTTCAAAAAACACTACTGTTAGATCCACATATATAAATACATTCATTTTTTATTCTAATGAAGATAAGAAGAAGAGATATCTATTGTGCATCTACTTATCCACTAGTTTACTTGAGGATTATAGCTTAGGATTTCATACTTTCTTTGGAGATACAAATCTTGTCTTGTTGAGAAGTCTTTTGGATACATAGATAGGTTGTGTAGCCTATATTTGATTTATCCTTGTCATCCTTACATACCACAACAACCTATTTCAAATCACCTTGGCTAATGGAGATGTTGAGGCTTGATGGGTCCATCTTCAAAGGTAATATTCCTAGCTTTGTTCCTCCTTTGTATGAGTAGATAGATATAAATTTATACTTATCTCCTATGTATTAGGATTATCTATAAATTTATGTGAGTATATGTATTCTATACATGTTTAATTTATTTTTATTACCCCCACTTTATGCCACAAGCTTTGATGAGCACTAGATTAGAATTTACTTTACTTTTTATTAGTTTAGTGAATATGAAAACATAGGATCTAATTAGGGTTATTGCATAGTTTTGCTTGACTCAAGGCTTTAGGACCCTCCCTAGTGATATTATTATGGTAAGATCTCCCTTGGCTATGTCTACCAAATCCATTTTGGTCATGACCCTGAATATCTAATGTATTGATAATTATAAGTGTAAGTAGGATTTATCTTCTCCAAGCTATAATTGATTTATAGATCATTCCATTTACCTTCACATACATTTTGGTGAACCTAACGTGAATCTAACCCTTGCAAGTTTTCTTTTACACCATCATTTGTATCATTTTATTAATTTTTTCCATATTTATAGTACTATATAGAACCAATCAATATATTTCTAACTTTCTATGCATAGGTTTAACACAATCACTTCAAAATTACTATGTTCTATATGTGTAGGTCTTCATCAACTACAAATTACTAGATTGATCAATTCAACATAGTATTATTCTCTAGTTTCAGATTATCATATACTATATAACAGGTTGACTCTATCTAATATTTGATCCTATTAACATACATGTCAACAAATATGGCCAAATAGGTCAACTCTTTTCATTATTATTTTTTAACATATAAGGTTTTCATAACTTGGTAGAACTAGTCGACCCAAATTGTAGAATTTGAAATTAGTAACTAAGCAATATAGCATAAATTTTTTGAATCTAAATCATCTTCAAGCCCATTAAGTTTCATTTCTCATCTCTCTCTATCTTTTTAGTTATTCCTTTAGTTCTATTTTTCACAATTTGGTAGTCTTCAAAACTACAACCCTATATCTAACTAGGTCGACCTAGTCAACTTAGTTCTATAGTCTACCTTCTATTTGAGAGACGTAGTCAACCTATTCAATTTTTTTCTTAAAAAACTTACTTATAAAGAATAATAATGACCCAATGGAATCTATTTTGTACTATTTGTATACAGTGTCACCTAAACTAACTCTATATTATTCTTAATCTAAGAATTAACATCTATTTACTAGTAATTAATTCACATTTTCTTTTCAACTATTTACATGCTTAGAGTAACTCACATATTCTAAATCTGTGGTTTTTCAAATTACCATTTTAGGTAAACTATTTTACTCTTTTTCACATCCTACTAAATCACTTAATATTAAAGAATCATTTAAAACATTTGCCTTCCCAAGGCCTACCTACTTGCATTTCATCACCAAGGGGGAAGCCAACTTGGTTTTTTGGCCAAGTATAAATATGTGGTTAGTGGTATATATTATCAAAGCACCTTAATATCTTATCATTGCAAGATTCTGAAGTGAGAGGATAGGCCCTAATACCAATCCATTACCATTATCAATATATATCTCTTTTAGCTCAAATGTCCTAAAACGAACTTTAGACTACTTTCTAGTTCCCTATTTCAGCCAACTTTCCTATCGCATTAAAAATAAAAACTTTATAATAATTTGATAAGATGTAGGTTGACCAATTAGTTAACAGTTAACTTTCAGTTGATTTTTTACTCTTCCATCATTATGTTTTGTATTGAAAATAATTTATTTGCCAACATTGGTGTAAGGTTTTTGTTGTGTGCCCCAATTGGATCAATCACATTGATCCAATTGTTTGTGTGTTTGCTTTCATTCTTGCTTCAAACTATCTTGTAATTTTCCCCCCTATTTTAAAATAATATTGTCTTGGTTGATACAATCTCTTATAGACCATGTTTTACCTTTATTTTAGCAGTAAATAGTTAATCTACATGACTATGCTTTCTTACTATTTCAAAGAAATTTTTCTTATATCTTTTGAAAGGAAGAGAAAAGAAACTTGAGAATGGTATGGTTGGATTTGTTAGATAGTAGGGTGGATTTCCTAGAAAGATAGATCTAAAGAAGCATGAGCTTCTTTGGAGGCTATCAATCCACTCTTTTAAATGACTAAGTTTTACAAGATAAAGTACTTGCATATATCATAAAAGATACTGAAATGAAATACATGAAGCACTTGATAAATGAATAGGTGAATTCAACTAGTTATAGCAATAAAAAAATTGATATTAATGCCAAAATGAATCAAGTGTGGCTCAAAAAATAAGGTAGGGTTCCATGATTAGGAAAAAGATCTAAAACTAATATTTGGTTAAGGTTTGGTGGGTGAAAACAACTTACTATTTATTTGTTTGACAGTGACAATTAGTAATTGGGTGTGACCATTAGTGGTTAGGGTGATTGTCAGTGGTTAGGGTAAACCATTGGTAGTTAGAGTGACTATCAATGGTTACTATGGATTCTAGTTTGGTTTAAGAAATTAAATTGGTAAGGTCACAAAATGAGATTCTGAAAGGTGGGTTCAGGCTAGGCTGGTTGAGAAATAAGAACAAAGTAGCTAATTAGTGAAAATAGATACTTAGCTTTCCTAGTCATTAAAATGAAGAATGGTTGAGATATTTGAATGATAAATTAGTTAATGGGGTTTGGATCATTTTGGTAGAGTGATGGTACGTGGACATTGGTTGATGAGTAGCAACACTTTGGATTTATGCCATACTTTTTGGTTTGTTTGTTCATTAAGAGAATGACCTACCAAAGAAATTTTGATATAAGAAGCTATTGATAACTGTAGATGATTGATAAATTTTAGATCCTTTTTTACCTCCCCCTCCTCTCTTTTTATAAGAAGGAAGGAGAGGTGTAACAATAGGTAAATAATATATTCAACAAGTAGTTCAAATTTATCTTTTGTATGCATTAGCTCACACATGAATTAGACGAGATAAATATAAAAAAACAAGCTAGAGTTGATTAGAAGTTGACTATTCAGGCAGTGGGAACCTGACCATTAGTGGTCAGGCCTAATTGTCGATGGTTAGGATGACCATTAGTGGTGAAGGGTTGAAGGTAAAGTTTGGTAAAAAGATTTAGCTAGTTGGTTAGCTAGTCAGCTAACCTAGTTTAAGTTTGTGGTTAAATGGTTGTGGGATGGTCCCTAGGGGATCCTGAGGTGGTCTAGAGGTGTTTCAACATCTAGAACCATTCTATGTAGTTTTATAGTGTATATATTTTTCCCTTTTTGGTTATGTAATTTATATTAGAAAACTATAAAACCAAAATAGATCTTGGGTCAAAGTTTTGGTTGCCTCAAGCATGGGAGGAGGTGTTCCCCCTCAAATTGGGAATTGATGAGGTGAAATAGAATTAGGTATGGGTTTGATAAGTGCTTAAGTTGGTGATGAAGTGGGTTGTAGGTTGGGAACTAAATTACAAACATGCACACAAAGAATGACTAATAGTGATATTCAAGATCATGTAATGACTAGGTTACCCTAATTAGTAAAAATTAAGGTCAGTACTACAAGTATTAGTGACAAGTGGAACACATGACTATATGTGATGGTAGGGCTACACTTGTAAAATCAAGTCTCCTAGATAAGGTCAATTTTTATAGGTATCTAAGGTAGGATGTACTCTTATGAAGACACAAGTTAGTTAGGTGTGTGTAAGGCAAGGCAATTTTAAAATGTTCAACTTACAAAATATAGTTAGTACAATCAAAAGGACCAAGGCAAGGTTGTCACAAAACTAAATAAGTTGGGAAAAAATGGCTAGTGGTGAGGTTGACATTATGTAGTTGTGTTTGTTAAAGAAGGTAATCTCTAGTGGTGGGGACTTGTATTATTTTGGTGAAAGTTTTATATGAAGGGCTAGTGTTTGGAGGAGAAAACCTAGAAAAGGCTAACCCTCGATGGCCAGGTTTGACCCTCAAGGTCAACCATTGATGATTACCCTAACCACTGATGGTCACATGTTATCCCTAAAAAGGTTGAGACAAAAGTGCCACCATGGGTCCTTTTATGTTATTATGAAGGTTGACATATGATGAGGAGTTCCTAGAATTTTTGTGAGAAAATGGTTATGGTTTGCTAAGTGTGATTAGTTGGGTGAGGTAGATTATTAAATTTGACAAATTTGCTAGAGGTTTGACTTGAAGAAGATATATCATGGATGGGAGAGACAATGAGGCTAGGTGGTGATTTTAAGGGTTCTTCCTTGATGATGTTCGAGGAATGAGGTAGGCATCATTGGTCAATTAATATATTAACTTTAATTTGGTCAATGGAATTCATTTTTGAATTTGTTTGATGTTTTTAGTGATGGGTGGGTTGGGTATGTTGTAACGTAGGGTTTTAAGGTTTGGGTTTGAGTGGAAATTAGAATTGTTATTTGGGATATCAGAATGGCAAGGGTAGAGTAGGGTACAAATTTATAGTTATTTACAATTGTTTTTTGGTAGTTATGGAGAGGTAGGGTTAGGTTAGATTGTCATCGATCACTTTACAATGATTGTTAGTGATCATGTCTAATTGTCACCAATCATTACTAATCATTAGTGGCTGATAAGTGATCATCATAGGTCACTATATCGTGACCATCAATGTTTTATTGACCTAACTGTCAGCAGTCACCCTAATCACTAGCAGTCGATAGGAGTTAGAGAAGTTATAACTTTGTTGAATGTTTAAAATTGAAGGAGTTAGGGTTTAGGTAATGTAATGTTTGAATGGTTGGGTAAAATTGAGATTGAGGGTAATGTTTTATATTTGATAATTAGTAGTGTAAGGTTAAGGTTGATAGGTGAATGTTAAGGTTTAATTATTGAGGCTAATGTGTGAGGGGTAGCAGGATGAATGTTCAGTTAATAGTTATGGTGGGAATTTTATAGGTATTGATAGTTAAGGATAAGTTAAATAGATGAAGGTTAAAAATAGAGTCTTAATGATTTATCATTCATAGGTAATGGTTGAGAATAGTTAAGTTTAATCTGTGGAAGGTTAGTTGGATTTTGTAGGTTAATTATTTAGGGTATAGATAAGATAAGTTAAGGGTTTTGATTTGTAGATATGTTGTAGGTATAGGTCATAGTAGGCAAATGTTATGAGTTGAAGAGATTAGAATAAGAACTAGGTGTAAGAGGTTGAGTTCATAAGAAAAAATAGTATAGAGAACTAAGTTTATTTGCTATCAAACCTTGTAGGCATGGGGGAGGATTTAGATAAGGGATAGAGTGCCCTATATTTTCAATGAGATTTATCAAGGTATGATTGATAATGACTAGGTACACATGAAAGATGTGGGCCTCAGTGGTATGATGCATTACCAACATGTACTATGGGATGTGGTGATGTTAGTGGCACTCATTGAGAGATGGGATCCTACCACTAACACCTTACTTCTGATAGTTGAGATAACAATCTTTCTTGAGGACATTCATAGGATTATGCAGCTACCCATATCAGGGGAGATGATCTACCACATCAAGAGGGATGAGTTTATAGAGCTTTTGTATGAAGATGGCATGGATTGTATGAGCTGGAACTCTAGATGTTTCCATTAAACACTACTCTACTAGATGGATAGGGATGTGAGGCAACTTTTCACCATGATGATGATAGTGGTGATGTGTTATATGTTGTTTGATTATAGTAGCAGGGTATTCCCTTAATTATTACTAAGGGTGTTTATGGAGATGTTTTTATGTTTCACAATATTTTCATGGGCACTTGTGATACTTGTTCATATTTATCAAGAGCTATGGGGATTCTGAAACCATAAGAGAATGGGATCAATGTCAATTTTATTATTCATTGTTGGGTGTATGAGCACATCTAAGTGCTTAGACTTATGGGGCTATCATAAGAGGGTTATGATCAAATGGGTTTCTAATTTGGATACATGTGTAGGAGGAGTGATTATGGCCTCTCAGGACCAAGAGGAGTGGTTCACAACATAGACTAGTTTAGGGGCTAGTTTGATGCCTTAGTCATTGGAGATGTGATTTGGAGACCATATGTCAAGTTTCTAGGATGGGATCATTACAAGAGACATAGTATATCACTTCAAAACTATAGATGGGTATACAATAGATGAGAGGGTGAGATAGAGTTTATACTATTTGACATAGTATGGTTGTAGTTTATCCTCATACATGACATATCTAGGGTATTCAAGATACAAGAGGGAGGGCACAAAGTTTCCACTACCTACTCCATAGTGCATGATTTCATTGACCACAAGGAGCTACCAATGAGGAAAGAGATAGATGATTTAGGTGTTATATATGGATACCATACATGGTATTAGGCATCATATGTCATATCCAATATTGGTCTTGAGGATGGGGGTCAACAAGATATGGATATGGATGCAACTAGTAGAGGTGATCAATATGCTTAGGTATAGAGGGTTGGTGGCTTGGATATATAGGTAGTGACTATAAAGAGGGATTAGTCATGAGTGGATTTATCCATAACACATACATATTTAGTAGCAAAATAGGCATCATTGGTATTAGCGTAGGGTTAATTGGTCATTATTGACATTGAGAAATATGAGTTTAGATCTCAACTAGCCTTGGTGATTTAGGAGAGAGATTCTCTCCAGTAGATAGGGGTGAAGTACCAGTAATGGTGGTACTATCAGGGACTATCATTCTATAGAGATACATAATGACTATGGAATATCTATGGTACTATGAGGCCTTAGTCTTTAGGTGCTTGGCAGATGAGCCCTGATGGGGTGAGTATAGGGCTAGGATTATAGGTGGTGTTAGCATGGTGACACTAGCTTAGTGGGCTTAATTTGTGGGTGGGTAGGTAGGTATAAGAGGATAGGCTATAGAATATAGTGGTGTGCTAGGATCTTAGAGTCATGATGAAACATTATATTTTTATGTATTATATTTTTGATACCAGCTTATGAGCCAATGTAGTGAGATGTATATTTTGAGAGAGATATGTATAATGTTGTATACATAATGATGATTATGTGATTATATACTCATGATTTATAGATACGATCTTTGAATATGGATTTTAGTTCATTTTTATGATGTTCTATTGATTTTTATTATTATAGTTATGATCATGATTACGTGGATGTGGACTCACCTGGCTAGGCATGTGATGATATGTTTCTTTATTCATGTTTATGATGATGTTTGATATGGATTGATGTTATGATGTATTTATGATGATAATGTGATGTTATTTATGATTATGATCAAGTTTATGACATTTATGATTATGGTTCTTGATGCTCATTATTCATGGATGATTTTTTCTATGATGTTGACATGATGATATTGTTGTGGTGCTCATGCTGAAAATTAATGAGTATATGTTTCCTCATTTAGATTTAGACATGTGGTGAATATGGTTTATTAAAATTATGATCATGGATTATTTATGCTACAATGTTGATATGATGATATTATGTGATGTGGTTATGATTATGGTCATTTTTTAAAATTAAAGTGAAACACATAAATTAAGTTAAATAACAAAACTAGATGTGAGAAAGAGAAGACAATAAAAAGACAAATTTCTAAGTGAATATATCAACCAAGATAAGAAGAGGGAATAATTATTATTATTTGGAAAAGAATAAACTAAATTGAATTTGGATTTGATTAAGGAACATAATCCCTTCAAATGCTTCACATTAGCATTTTTTAGTTGGTTAAAGAAATATGTCTTGATCACATTATGTAAAATGAGCTCAAAAATCCCTTTCTTATAGTGTATGAAGGGTAGGGAGATGAAAATGGAACCTTCTTGAGAGACTATCTTGAATCTTCTATAAGTCACCAAAGAGCCAATATAAACAATTCCATGTCATATAAGGTGTATACTGATCGATGCAAGAAGTCTACTTATGAAAGATGAATGTGGCTTCCAAATTATTTTTCTTTTGTTTGATTTTTGATAATAGGTCCTTTGTTATTTTGTTGTTTCATAAGAGGTTTGGGAGAGCCTAATAAATGTAGGAAGCTTCCAATAAATTGCTATTATTTTATAAATGCTCTACTCAACCATCCTTCAAGGGAGTGGTCTAAATTTTGTGTGCTTTGTGTAATGTTTTTGATAGTTGTCCTTCATAGGAGCAGTCTAACTGATATTAAGACATTTTGATATGTTTTGAGCAAGTGTACTTCAAGGGAGTAGTCTATGGATTTTAGGAATAACCCATGTTTTTTTATGACTTTGCTTGACATAAACTTGCTTATATAAGCTTAAAGGTTCTCCCTTTATCAAGGAAAAACTAAAATCACAAGAAGGTTGAGTAGGTTTGAAATAGGTTTAGGTGATAATGACCATGGGAATCCATCCTAAGAAAGGCATATAAAGTAGCATGAGAATCATGCCATGGGTAGAGCCTTGGTATCCATTATTCAAGATTAGGCTATGATTGTGATGAATAATCACATGATTTAGTTTTAATCAGTTGCCCCTAAAATAGGGAGATGAATGTGGTTTGAAATCAAGGGATGAGCTTAAGTTAGATAAAAGGTGAGTTTGATCATTTAAAAAAAAGAAAGGACATAGATACGAAGCATTAAGGGGCTCATTTTCTAGGTTTCCCTCCAAAGAGGATAACCAGTAAGCTCTTGATCCATACTTATGCATTATGATATAGGGTTCAAGCCAATTAAAAGCAAACTTTCCTTACTTTCTTTTCTCCATATTGGTGACATGTTTATTTTCCTTTAAGATGATATCTGTAATAGTTAATTCTCATACTTTAAGGTGTTATTATAAGCATGCTTTATGAATTATTGATAGACATGAATATGGGTGAGTGATTCTAAGCGATGCTTATCAAATAACTCAAGTTAGGATAAGTGTTCTTGATGATAATAGCTCTTAGAGACAATATATCATAGGGATATGTGAAGAAAGGGAACTTGGAATTCAAGAGGTAAGATAGCCTCTTCTCAAAAAATTAGAGAGAAAGGTGTAGCACCCATAGGGCTTTGAATGCTAGTATGATATGCCCATAAGGCAAAGGGGATGTGTAAGTGCCAATCCTGACCATATGTGTTAACCATTTTAGTTAGCATGTTATTAAAATTTCTATTAGAGGCTTCTACCTATCCATTAGCTTGAGGATGATAGGGTGATGAAAAACTTAAATTGATACCAAATGCATCATAAATATCTTATACTTGTTTGTTTTTGAAATATTTTCCATTATCAGTAATAATTTTGTGAGGAATATCGAAATGATAGATGATATGATGGTTGATAAAGTTGATAATATTTTTATTTTTGGTTGATACAAGCTAATAGCCTCTACCCATTTAGTAAAATATTTGATCACATTGATAATAAAATGGTGTCACTGTGTAGAATGAGGGTTAATTTTACCAATGAGGTCCAAACCCCATTGTGAGAAGGGAAAAAAATCTATGGATACTCAAAGACTATAGCTAGGTGTGTGATGTAAATTAGAAATTTGTTGACATTTAACACATTTTTTCACATAATCATAATAGTATTGGCTAAGGTTAGGCTGATAGTATTAAAGGCAAAGGATGCATTTAGTGATGTTTAGGCCAATAAAGTGTCCCCCATATATCCCATCATGCATTTCCATGATATCATGAAAAGCTTCATGACTACGTAGGCAACAAAAATGGAGACCATCAAATCCACATTTATAAATAATTTCCCCCAGTATGGTATATCTTGAGGTACTATAGATAAACACTCATTATGCATTTCTAGAAATATCAGAAGGAATGATGGCAAAGTTGAGATAGTTAAAGATATATTGATACCAAAGACCAAGTTAGGTCTCCTTCACATTAAAGATGTTGGGAGAGTCTAATTTGTTATAAGAGGAATGGATAAGCCTATGGATGATGATAGATAGCTTAGATTTAGAGGGTACAAATAAAATCTGAGAAGTGAGGGAAGCCATCATATCAACAAATTTGTTCATAGATCATAAAGTGGTTTGGATATAATAGTGTTTAAATGATGCTAAAAAGACATCATATACTTATTTATAATATTTAAAAATATCATTATTACATTAGTAATATCCATTTATTTGATTGACCATAAGTTTGGAGTCAACAAATATGTTGATCACTTTAACTCCCACTGCTAATGTAGTTTGGAGGCCTATCACTAGGGCTTCGTACTTATCCATGTTGTTGGTATATTTGAAATCTAGCTTAAAGGATAAAACAAGAGGTTTAATATGAAGGGGAATAAGTATGATGCTAGTTCCCCCACCATGTTGACATTTTGACCCATTAAAAAACATGGTTACTTGATAGGTGAAGTCTATCTAAGAGAGGGTCATGATGGATTCATTAGGAAACTCAAGAGGAAGAGGTTGATCATCTGCTAAGGGTGATTTATAAAATTGGTTGGCAATGACTTGTACCTTAATTGAATTCTATTAAAGGAAATCAAGGTCAAACTCAGCTAAAAGTATGAGCCACTTGGCCATACATTAGTTTTGGTATGGCTTGGAGTGCATATACTTGAGTGGGTTGGTATTGGTTATGACATAGGTTTTGTGGTTAAAAAGGTAGTGGTAAATTTTGGTGGCCATGAAGACCAAAGCTAGGAAAAGTTTGTAAGTATGGGTGTACCAAGTTTTATACTCTACAAGCTTACATCTAATGTAGTAGATGGATTTTACTCTTTATGTTGTTCATCCTGATGAGATAGCATTTCCCCTAAGGAGTGGTCAATGGTAGAGATATAGAGGTAAAAACGTTGATCTTATTTGGGAGGAATGAGGATAGGTGGAGACAAAAGGTAAATTTTAAGTGAATCAAAGGCCTTTTAATAGTCATTATTCCACTTGAAAGATACATCCTTATTTAAAAAGAGATGGAAGGGTTGGCACTGGTCTGAGAGCTGGGAGATAAAGTGATGAATGGATTGGAGCTTCCCATAAAAGCTATGAAGTTTCTTGAGATGGGAGAGAAGAGGCATATTGAAGATTGCTTTAATTTTAGTAAGATCAACTACAATTCCATAAAGGGAGATGATAAATCCAAGGAGCTTTCCTAACAAGACCAAAAACATACACTTTTTGGGGTTAAGCTAGACATGGTAATGGATGAGCTGCCCAAAGATAATTTTGAGAATGGCCAAATGATCCTTACAACATTTGGATTTTTTAAGAAGGTCATCAACATAGTCTTCTATGATTTTTTGGATAAGGTCATGGAAGAAGTAGGTCATAGCACATTGGTAGGTTACACCAGTGTTCCTCAATCTAAAATGTATGACCCTATAGCAAAATTTTTCCCATGGGGTGATAAAAGTGGTTTTGTGTTGATTTTGAAGGGAAATTAATATTTGATTATAACCTGAGAATCCATCCATAAGAGATAACATCTCATGGCTAGTTGTAAGATCCACTAATTGGTTAATGATTGGTAAAATAAAGTCATCTTTTGTGCAAGCAAGGTTGAGTTCATAAAATTCTAAACAAATGTAAAGTCCCCCTATGGCTTTGCTGATAGGTATAACATTCAAGACACATTGGGGATAGTTAATGGTTTGAATGAAATTTATGGATAGGAGACCTTAAAGCTCTTCTTTGATGAGAAGGGATATGTGAGGGTGCATTAGTCAAAGTTTTTGCCTAACGAGATTAGCATCACGGTAGGTGACTATGTTATGTGTAGTGATGGAAAGGTTGATTCCTGGCATGTCACTATAAGACCAAGCAAATGTTGTATTATGGTCTTGTAGGAAGGAGGGGAAGTCTTGAAGCTCCTTATAATTTAGTGAGTGGCCAATTTTGATAATTCATAGGTTATCCAAAGTTCCCAAGTTGATATCCCTAGTGGATTTTTTTAGTATGGTCTAAGTCTCAAGGGGGAGAGATTAGTGGATAGAAGAATCTAGTGCACCAAGATAGGTGACAATGGAATCATCATCTTGACACTAAATGGTATTAATGGTAGGAGAGTCATATCCTATCATCTCAAGATTGGTCAGAGGAATATTTATGGTCACCCCATCCTTTTGATAAGTCAAGGTTCTAATGTTGATCATGTTGAAGAAAACAAAGTTAGGGGGATGATGTTAGAATCTTTAGTTGTTGATGGTGGAGTGGATGGTGAGGATGGGATTTCCTCACCAATGATAGTAATGGGAGGTGGATTAGTTTGTTTTCTATATGGAATTAAACCAAGTCCATGATTTTCATGAGGTTTTTAGGTTTTGATTAGAAGCAACTCATGTGGCCTGTGTTCATACTGACCTAGACCAAATCCCTTCCGAGCACACCTATAGAGGTATGCTTTGGAAAATCTAGTTTATCTAGATAAGAGAAATTGAAGGTGAATGGTTGAGGTGAGAAAGAGGTGGTAGAAGTGTCAAGGGGTTTATCAGATCCCCCATAGATGAAATTAGTTTGATAAGGTGAGGTTTTGAAAGGAATGGTGGTTCCAATATTGGGGTCATAATCAAGTTATTGGTCAAGATTCCCATACTCTTTGGGAGTAGGAAAGGTGTCTAGTGTCAAAAGGGGATACTCCCCCAATGAAATACTTTGGAAGGTTGATTCCAAGGGGTCTGTTATGGGGATTTAGGTAGAAGGAATAGATGAATTAGTGGAGGCTTTAGTTGTAGAGGGAGATGGAGATTCATGTTTTACCAGTGAAGGCTTGTTGTATGGATGAAGGAGAATGTAATTGGGTTGGTACATCATGTTGCATGATATGAAAGGTATCGAGTCAACTTGTATGATAATAACTTGACCTTTATGCTCAATTTTGATGCATTGGTGTAGGGTAGATAACACACATACCATGGAATGAATCCAAGGGCATCCAAAAAATATGTTGTACTAGAAATCTCCTTCCACTACATAGAAGAGCTCAAGAAACATGCAGGTTCTTAAGTGAATGTGAAGGATAATAGTTCCGAAAGTCATGGACATGGTATCATTAAATGATCAAATCACCATGGATTTTTTTGACATAATGTTCTCAAGTAATTTGAGTTGGTTTTATGCATGGGATGAGATAATGTTGATACGAGTTCCCCCAAAAATTATAACCCTCTTAATTCAGGTTTGGTTAATGTATGCAGTAATGAAGAGGGGAGGATATAGGTCATCTAGATGGATGGAAGGTATTTCCAAATCCTTGAAGGTAATAAGGTTGGAAATGTGAAGAGCTCTAAAAAGGTTGATAAAGGTTGTGGGTCTTTAGGTTAGACCTCTATGGATTTTAGAGCCTCTATCATCACTTGGTATTAATGGGGTGAGGTATTGATTAGTTCATACAAACTCATCTTTACTGACATTTGGTGAAGCTATTTTATAACTACCCATTGGATTAATTCAAAAGCATTAGATTGAGAGGGTCCCAAGTTGGACACTTTAGGTTTGGTTGAAGGTAAAGGTGCTTGGTATTAGCTGGGTGATTGAGTGGTGGAAGAGGGATATGTCTATAGAATGGGCACTTTTTCCTTTCCCTTATCCTTTGGTTGAGCCTGTGATCATTTGACCACATGGATGGTATAGATTGGGGGAGGAATCAGGCTAGATGATTGCTTTGGTTCATGTTCACTCTAAGATGAGAGTGAAGTGTTGGTTAATGGTTATTGGTTCTTAGATCAATATCAAGTTCACAAGAGGCTCATTTGATAATAAGCCATCTTCATGATATAGTTGATGGGCTATTACCTAGAGAGATATGTAGTTATCCATGTCATGCCTAGGTGTCCTATGGTATGAGCATATTAATTTGTCATTGTGTTAAGATGGTTTAGGAGTATGTGGGTCAAATGGTATGATAAGTGATAAGGTTAGGTAAGATGATCAAAATATCCTCTGTAGAATGGTTGAGTAAAACTTGGGAAATGGTGGCAAAAGTGTAGGGGTCTTAAGTTTGGTATTTGAGGTGGAATCCCTCTTAGGAGTGGACTTAGTGGTAGAGGTTTTGGGTAAATGAGAATTTTTGGTAGATGGTTTTGGTTTTGGTAGAGAGGTTGATTGTTTGGGGTTAGAAATTCTGGGTGAGATGTTTAAGAGATAAGAGGTATGTTCCTGGGGGGGTTTGGTGAAAAGAGGTATGGATAAAATGAGGAAGAATGGTGTAACTAAAAGTGGTGGATGGGTTTTGATTAGGATGGTTGGTTTCCCAATTATAGTAGAGGGATGAGGTCCCAAAATAAAGAGCAATGTGGAGAGGGGATGTAGAGTTTTGGTTTTTGTAATTCTAATTAGTTTTACCTTCTTTCTTAGCTTAGTTTGGGGTTTGTTTAATGGGCTTAAATCTAACTTTACTAATGGGTGAGTAATGTTAATAGTAGTAACTATGACAAGGTTCTTGGTGGGTTTGGATAGAATGGTAGAAGGTGATTTAGTGACTTTAGATGAGTTTGGTTTTGATGGTGCTACTATAGTTTGATGGGTAGAGGTGTTTGATACGTGGGTTGTGGTGATAGTGAATTTGATAGTGGAAAGGGTAGGTTGTTCTAATGAAGAAGGATCCTACTTGGAGTTATAAGGGAGTCCAAGTTTTTACCAAAAGGTGATTTGATCTAGGTTAGGGTTAAATATGAATTCTAAATTTTTAACCAGTCTAGAGAAAGGTTTATAGATGGGTCTGAATCACCTGGTAGTAGATGTAAAGCATATGCCATAGGATTGAGGGGAAGGGATGATTACCTCCTCCTATTCTTGGTAAAAAGATTCCAATTTCTAGGAAGGAAAGTCCTTAATGGGTAGTGTGGGCAAAGTAGTTTCTTGTTTAGGAGTGGTTGCTAAAGGAAGAGTGGAGTATTGTATGATTGAAGAAATGGATAAAGTGGTAATGGTTTCCTCCTCTGATGTGCACATAAAAGGAGAGGTTGTTGACTCCAATACCTCAATAAGTGGAGTAGGGGAAGAGGTGATTTGGTCAATGGTCTTCTTAGGAGTAAGTTCACTAAGAACCATATTGATAGTATGGGCCTCATGAGCATGAGAGGATTCTGCTTTATTTTCACTGTTGGTAGAAGGAGCATGGTTGGTAAATAATTGTTTAAATATGTTAAGTGATTAATTTGGGGGTGAATTGGGGTTATCCAACACAAGTTACCCCATTTCAATGAGAGTTTGAATAATGTTATTGAAGGTATTTCACCTACTAATGTCATGTCTAATGACTTGGTGGAGGGTGCACAATTCATTATCCTTGTACCAACTAGATATAGGATGAGAAGAATTGAATTACTATGGAGGTTTGATTAGAGGGAGTTATATGACATTAGCCTTTAATAATTTATCTAATGCCAAAGCATATGAGTCTCCAAGTAGAGTAAATTACTTTTGGGTGTTGCAATTTAGGTTTATGTTGTTTTGATTGGAGGAAATGTAAGAGTTAGATTGGTTAACAATGGTTGAGGGGCAATTTTTAGGACAACCACATTTGTGGTTCCCTTATTTTTGGTATTGGTATTGGTTTGGTTTTTGGGTTTAGAGGAGTAATTATCATTTGATTTGAAGGTAGAGTTCTTGTTTCTCAATTTCAACTTCCCTTCATCAATGGCCCTATTTTTATGCTATGGTAAAAGCCTCGTCAAAGGTCCTGAAGCTCGAAACCTATAAGTTAGAGAAGATATGTTTGACATAGGATTGGATAAAGAGTTAAATCAACTCAGGTTGGGGTAGAGAGAAGGATATTTAGTTTATCAAACTTCTCTAATGGTCTACCCACTGATGTAGAATTATGTTTTTAAAATGGACTTTTATTGCATCACTTTTATAGATTGAATTCATACCTCCTTCATATGCTATTTTTGGCTCTTACATGTTTTCATCAAATTGCCAAATGGAGTAGAGGTCAGAGATAGAGACTTTATTAAAGATGTTTATGGAAAATTAATCTATGAAAATCTAATCTAGTTGCATAAAATAAAAGAGGGAGTGCTTTGTAATAGCACTTTACCAATCTAGTCCTAGACCTAATAAAGACATGGGGAATGCACAAATAAAGAGAGCATCATCGTAAGAAATCATATAACATGAATTCTTAAATGCTCTTAGATGTTGTTGAGGGTCCTCCTTACTCTAAAAATTCAAAAAATTTAAAAGTTACTATTGAGGAGGATATGGTCTAATGGGGATGGATGGGTGAATTAGTTCATTATAGATTTGGTCATATGACAAAATATTATGAGCTTTAGAAATGGATGGTTCCAAACTAGTCATTTTTTCCATTAACATTTTGACAAAGTTGGTTTGGGGTTGTGCACCCCCATAGTTGTAAGGTGGGATTTGTTGTGTTTGGGTAGGTACCACATATGTATAGTTGGTGAGGGGTTGAGAGGCTATCACATGTTGGTATGTGTACATGGGTGGTTAAGATGATATCACACATGAATACGTGGAGATAGGTGGATGGGTGGAAGGTAAATGTACATAACCTTATGGGTTAGGTATATATCTTAGGGTTTTTATAATGGGGACCTATTGATACATTAATGTAGGTTAGGTTAGTAGATAGATGGTAGGTGGTTATTTTGGTATTGATAGGTAGAAGAGTGGAAGGTATTGGAACCACCAAGCTATGAAATGGAGTGGAAGTAGGTTGGTTAGAAATGGGAGGAATGGTGGTGGAATTACTAGAGGGTACTCCTATACTAAGGGAAGTACCAGTGCCCAAAGGTTGGGTTACTCCTATACTAGAAGGGTTATTAGCTGGGAAAGAAGATGCTTAGGTGTTGCTTGGTTAAGTGGGTTGGTTCTGAATGATAGTATTGATTGGGTTATTGGTAGAGGATGATTCCTAGGTGACTAGAGGTTGAGTGGAGATGGTGTAAATAGAAGTGTCACCCATGATGTGGGATGGCATGCCATAGGGTAGGTCAATAGGTAGAATTGAAATAGGAGTACAACGAGACATGGTTTTAAAGTAATAATAGAGGGATATGGAGTTGTTATCCAATAAGGTGGAAAAATCCACATCACCTTTGGAAACCATTCAAGGGATGGTAGGACTCTTATAAGGATGAGGAGAACTCTCTGCATCTAAGATACACTCCATGGATGAGGGAGAAAAGGAAGATGGATGATTAGGAAGTGGATCCTGATTTGATTAGTTTTTTAGTTGTTTCCTAGTTAAAACCATGTAGATATGGAAAGGAGGAAGATACAAGAGATCTCACAACTCAAACAAAGAGAAGACAATAAAATATCAAGGAAGCAAAACACACACTAAAGCATATTAAATCATAAGGTTATTTTTAATCTCTCTTATGGTTTATGCCTTAAGTTTTAATAATTACATGATTGAAATTTGTCTACAAGATGGGTACTAGAAAAGAAGTCTATGGTTGGTCTTAGGTTATGTTTAGGCTCTCAAAGGGATATATATTGGAAATTAGTACGTGGCTTGATCTTGGGGCCTACCATCTCACTTAATACACCACAATTATAAGGGTGTTAGGTGCTTAGCCAAGATATATCAATTTTCAAATATTATACTCAAATACAGAGTTGAGTTGATTCTCCCCTTGGTGATGAAATCCAGGTAGGATCGCTAGAAAAGGTGACCACTAGGTAATACAATCGTAGTTGGGCCTTTTTTCAATGTTTGATGCTTGATTATATGTAAGTGGTTTGGTTTTGTGTGTGTGATAAGAGTGAAGCTACAATTAGTTCACTTGATTAATTAAGCTATGTGAGCTAAAATAAGTAAGCAAATAATGGATGTAGTCAATTATAGGACCAAAATGAAATTTTGATTTCATTGTATGAGTAGAAAATAATAAGAAGCACCTAGATGAAACTATAAACCAAAGAAAAGACTCAAGGGTCCCACCAGGCATGCCAAAATATTTTAGAGAAATTTTGCTTATATCTTTTGGATGGAAGAGAAAAGAAACTTGAGAAGGGTATGGTAGAAAAACCTGATATGTTGTGCACACATTGATCTAGATGGTTGTAGATACTCCTCTTTAGCTTGGGAAGAATGACCTATAGATAATAAATAACTCAAATAAATGGTTAGATTATTTAGATAGTAGGGTGGATTTCCTATCAAGATAGATACAAGAAGAATGAGCTTCCTTGGAGGCTATTAATCTACACTTTAAAAAAATCAAGTTATAAAAGATAAAGTACTTGCATATATCATAGAAGATACTAAAATGAAATACAAGAAGTTATTGATAAATGAATAGGTGAATTAAACTAATTATAGAAATAAACATATTGATATTAATGCTAAAATGAATCAGGTGTGGTTAAAAAAATAGGGTAGGGTTTCATGATTAGGTAGAGGATTTGAAACTGAGATTTGGTTAAAGTTTGGTGGGTGAAAATAGCTTCTTGATTATTTGTCTAATAGTTATCATTGGTGGTTGGGTGTGATCATTAATAGTTAGGGTAGACCATTGATAGTCACAATGACCATTGATAGTTACTATGGATTCTAGTCTAGTTTAAGAAATTGAATTGGTAAGGTCACAGAATGAGATTCTAGAAGGTGGGTTCAGGCTAGGTTATTTACAAAACAAGAACAAAGTAACTAATTAGTGAAAATAAATACTTAGCTTTCCTAGAAATTAATCTAAAGAATGGTTGAGATAGTTGGTTGATGGGGTTTGGAGTAGTTATGGTAGATTGATGATACATGGATATTAGATGATGAATTATAACACTTTAGATCTCTATCGCACTTACTAGTCTTCTAGGAGAATGACTTACTAAAGAAATTCTAATACAATAATATCTTGATAGTTGCAGATGATTGATCTATTCTTGATCCTTTTTCACATCCTCCTCCTCTCTTTTTATAGGATGGAAGGAGAGGTGCAATAATAAGTTAAAAAGAGATTTGATAATTAGTTCAAATTTAGCTTTTGTATGTATTGGATCACACATAAATTATATAAGTTAAATATAAAAACAAGATAGAGTTGATTGGGAGCTGACTATTCAGGTGGTGGGATTGTGATTATCGATGGTCAGGCCTAGCCATTGATGGTTAGGATGATTGTCAATGGTTGAGGGCTAAAGTAAAAATATTTAGTTAGTTAGTTAGCTAGTTAGCTAACCTATATCAGGTTTGTGGTTTAAAGGTTGTGGGATGGTCCCTAGGGGGTCCCAAAGTGGTCTAGGGGTGTTTTGACATCTAGAACCATTATGTGTAATTTTTTAGTGTCTACATTTACCCTCCTATTCAATTCTATATTTAGTAGTACATAGTTGATCTATATGACTATGCATCCATATTAGCTTGTTTATCTTCCTTTTCTATAATACACATTCAACTTGAATAACTATGTATTCTTATATATTTGTTGGGTTATAGAGCACAGTTGACTAGTTTGACTTTGTATCCTATTTTATAACTTTGTCTTTGCATCACCATCATCCTTATTAGCTTTTTTATCTCATCATGAATTTCCTATTTTAGGATAACACAGTTAAAATCAATAAATATGATGAACTTTACCAATCATAATAGGTTTACTCATAAATATATTATGGCTCCCACTTTAGATGAAATTAATGTGCATGTAGCCACTTGAACTACCAATTACATGACTCTTCCTCATGCATCCTCAATTCATAACCCTCTATTATCCTTGTAATATCAGCCTAATGTAGAGTATACTCTATAAATTATTTTCTTAATTAATTAATTTCCTCAACATCAAGGAAAAGATGCTTCCACTATTTACAACCTTATTATAAGTGGTCAAGAAGATGAAACCAATTCACCTTCCCCCACATTCTCACATATATTTGGGGTCAATAGCTTCTTTGATTCTCAAACTATTCCTTCTCTTTTGACCCCTTCTCATAATATTACTTCTTCTTCCTTGATTTATTATACCTCCATGTCAAGAATCTCTACTATTATGATAGGTTCAACATCTAATGGGCCTTTTCCAAGACCCACTCTTCTCAATCCCTCCACTAGTGAATCATTTTATAACAATTGTAATAATGACACTAGTGTTTCTTCTTCTTTTAATACTTTTAATAGTACATCTTTAAAAACACATGCTAATCATGCCCTCTTTGCCTCTTTTCCTAACAGTGACTCTCAAGACACTATTTCTACATATACCATTACTCATAATGGTACCCAAACCACTAATACCAATGTTACTGCTTTGCATAATGTGCATACTAATAAAAAACCACTCAAACCCATCAAATTTTATTGTAAAATATCAACCACATGAATGCTTTCCATGCTAATAATTACAAACAAATGATAAAAATGTAAAATCACATTATTCATATCCAAAATCACCCTCAACATGTTCTATAGGGAGCACACAATCAAAATGGCCCCCACCCCCTTAAGGATTCCCATGGAAACCTTAATCTCCAACCACATCTTGTTAACTAAATGATTAAACATCTTCAAAATGAAACTCTTACACCTCAAATTGCCAACATATATATACGAGGTATCTCCCCTACCATTAGTTACAATGGGTCAACTAATCCTGACTTACACTTAAAAACATATAGAATTCTATTAAAATATTGGGTCAAGTTAAACACTTTTGACACTGCAAATCACTTAGAGAAAACCCTCTGCATATATGTTTTAGATTGGTATAACTAACTCAAGTCTAATTCCATCACTAGTTTGGAATTTCTAGTTAATGCTCTAGTATAAGAGTTTCAAACTAGTGACCTCCCTAAAAATACCTTGGCTCATTTTATTAATTTAAATCAACTTGAGATGTAAATTACACAATATTTCATCAAATGTTGTAATAAATTGTCTAATAAGTGTGAACACAACATGCAAGATGATGACCTCTTTCATTTATTCACCAACACCCTCTAACTTAGGTTACAAGTTAGGACTCTCTCTCACAAACTTTAGAAGAGGCCCTCAACCAAGCCAAGCACCAATATTTTCTCATGCATCAGTTTGAGCCATCCCAACTTCCTATGGGAACTCTCATGTTCATCAAAAATATAAATTTTCATGATAATAATGATGATATCATTGATTCCTATGATACCATTCATAATATTCAAGCTATTGCTCCTGACCCTATTGTCAAATAAGCTTATCCTTTAAACCACACCCCTAATCCTCAATTTTATCTATTAAAAAACATTAATGTTCAAAACCCATTATCCTTAGTAGGACTAAAAAACATATACCAAGGCCTCTTCCATGAGATCTTGATCCCAGTCACCCTATGAAATCATGGTATGATCCAAAGACATTATGTTTTTTCATGATTATTGTTGTCACTCTCATGAGAATTATAGGAAATTGTGTAACTTATCTATGGATTTCCTCCTTGGTTTAAATTTTGATCATGATTCCCTCATTCGTAAATGTCAAAAAGCCTATGACATTGCCTTAAAAGCTCATGAAACACAAAGTAAAAATGAAGCTCTGATTAAGGCTAATGCTCATATGGCCATTTATAAATATCATCTTCTAAACCATCAAGCTAATAATTATAAACCTAATCCTTCCACCAATAATGTTGAAAGTCTTATAGACCCAATTCCTAAAGAGAATGTGGTCAACATGACTAATATGTAAAGGTTAGTTACATTCATTGACTCTCATCCTACCCACATGCACCAATGATCTGACACTTTTTGTGTTATCTAATATTCTTCCCCAACTCACCTAATAGAGTTGGGGTATGAGTACCTTATCTATTTTTATGAATAAATTCCAACACCTCTCATACCATTTCTATAATTTATCCAACTTTTTTACCCATCATAAATAATATTCAACCTTACAATCTCACTTCTTCAAATTTATCACACAATATAACTACATCAACTACCTCATCCTATCATAATAATCAACCAATTTGTCCCTCAATTAAACCTCCCACATCCTATCAACAAAAAATTACGTGCACTTCTAATCCTCCTTTAGAATATTTTGTCTAACATTATGTACCTCTATCCATTATTTGACTCATGGGTTATGATGAATGAGACCCTATCACAAAGCTTACCAATTTCCCATCTCAAATTCCCTTTCTATAGCTCATGCAAACTTCTCTGCAACTCGTATTAAAAATTAACATCCCCCATCCTCCCCTAGTAAGACATGAAGCTACCTTATCTGGGTCATAAGATAACATCTTACAAAAATTTGAAGAGATGTATATACATGTTGATCAAATAATAGACACTTCTCTCTCTCTCTCTCTCTCTCAAATTTTTTATCACTTCTATGATTCTGAATGAGATTTTTCTTTGTGGAGATCATCCTCACATCTTTATAAGCATCTAAGTCAAGTGTGCCTTGATTGATGAGGGTTTATGTACTTATGTTTCCTCAATTAAATTCATTAAAACCTATGGATAACTTGAGTGTAATCTTAAGTCCACATGCAACATATGTCAAGGTTATGAACAAAGAAAATGCCACCCTTAGGTTGTGTGTGACTCCATATTATCATCTCACCCATCACTATTCTAGTAAAGGTTATGATAATTAGTTTTTCCCTCTCATAATATCTTACTTGGTAGGCATGAACTCATCACATGAGGGTTGTCACTTCTTATGCCTGACAATGTGTCAAGTTTAATCATAATGGTGTAGTCTATAAGATTCAAGGTGACACTAACCCTTGGGATTTTTAACAATTCCAAGACCATGGTGTATTCAAAATTCTAACCCTTAAACCCTTTCTGAGTGTTCTATTTTGATAATCTCAACATTTTAATTTCCTTATCAATATTATAATAGGTTACCATGGTCGCCCCTAACTCATCAAGAATATACCACCTAACCTCTTAGATTATAATGATGATGATCCTGATGAGCTCAACCTCAAGATAAAAACTTTTAATCTCTCTCCTCATCTTATTTCCCAGCTTCCACCATCTCTAAATTTGCATTCCCATCAACCACTTAGTGATGATATACCCATACTCTTAAGACTCAACACTCTATTTATCATGCCACCTCTGATGAGAAGGTCATACCTACTTGCATAATTGATCTTTATACACCTAAATATGATGGTGGTTATGCTTTAGATGACCCATTTCTAGGAGGTCTTGTTTAGGCTAGAGATGTTGATATCCTTTGTTATCATTCTTATTTATTTTAGTCTTGATGTTTATCTTATCACATTCTATCTTATATAGTTAGTAATTTTATCATTATTCCTCTTGTTTTTAGGGTAGAGATGGTGCATTTGTATGGCACACCTCCATTTTATAAATAAACTTTTAGGATCATGCTTATGGATTGTGTTATGATTAATCCTTATCACTTTGCTAGATACCAAGATCCCTATAATTGGCTTCCCTCTAAGATGCTTGTTACAGTTGTTAAACCCTATATGCATCCTAGTCTTCTCTTAACTAATCCTAGTCAAGATCCTATTCTCACTCTATGTTTAGCCCAGTCTCTTCCTACTTCTAATTTTTTTTTTCCTTCAATCAAGCCTTGTCTAGTCTCTCTACTAGCCTTACCTCCCCTTGGTGATGGATTTCTTCCTTTACCATTACTTACTTCTTTTCCCACCAATGGGATAGTCAGCCATACTATGACATTCATAGAGTTGTCAGTTATTGAACTAGAGATTGTCAACTATACCAACCATCCCTAGATTTTGCTTCCACTTACTATATTATTACACCCATAAAATATATTAAAAATAATATCTATTACTTTCATGACATAAATAATCATTCCTCCAACCATTTTTGAAAGTTTTAAAAATATAGAGACACCTTACATCCTACTCTTCCTCAGCCTACAAATAATGTTATACCTCCTTCTAAGTTATTACCTAGGTATATTCCCAAATATGGAGATGTATACTATTTGTGGCACCAATGCAGTACCCATCATAGTGATCATTATCACATCCTCTAATAACATCCCCAAGATCACCTTATGACCATTCATATGCCTATTATCCCTCCTCCCATAGGTCACCCATGAAAGAAGGTTTCCCCTTCTTAACCTATGGTTCCTCCACCCACGTATATTCCTCCATATATGGTCCCTTTTACACCTATGGTCCCTTATATACTCATGTTTATTCCACCCATGGATTTTCCTCCACTTGTGGTTCCTTCTACACCTATGGTTACTCCACTTATGGATACTCCTTCACCTATGGTCCCTTCTCCATTGGTGACTCCTTCATGTCCCATATATTCCACTCTTATTTCTTCTCCTACCCTTATGAGCATGATCCTTTATTCACGCCTAGATTTTATATCAAGGAGATTTGATGAGAGGTATTTTCCTAGATTTCACTCAAAATTGATGAAACCTTTGCTACAGTTAGATTCCAACTTCATAAATATTTATCAAATGTTATTGATAATGTTTGTGGAAAAATTTACCAATATTTATGAAAATAGCATGGTGTTCCTTCACTTTCTTCTTCATTTTGGATTGGAAAATTTCTCAAAGTTTATATTTATCTACTTTATATCATTTCAATCTATGTCAAATTTTGATTCAATTATCTATCTTATATGGCTATTTCTATTTCACATTATATGTTGTCTAAGGAGTCATTTTCTTTTATTATGATCTCTAATGGATTATTTTCATGATTATAATTTTATCTATGAATTCATTTATTTCGCTAGATGTCTTGTTTTTTTATCATGATTGTTTGCTACCCTATCTAAAAAACATGGATAATCATTATTTTGGCTTGGTTATACAAATATTTCTCTCCTTATTACTCCTTATTTACCATGTGATCAATAAGCAAACAAGTAATCTCATTATAATATTATTTTACTAGTCCACCTTGGATATCCCTTTATTCCTCTTATTCACTTTCATAAACTAATCATACACATGGTTGAAACTTGAGATAACATATTAGTTCATAGGTAAACCTAAGTGTTTTAATCAATCATGTATTTGGATACTAAACTTCCTTTAACAAAAGTCTAAATCTCATTCATGTGTATCACTTTCTCTCTCATGATTGGTTATTTAAAGTCCATATGGAGGACGAAACTTAAAATACATAAAAACTCAAAATCCAACTCATTTAAACAAAAGGAAATTATAGAAAAGGCAACATTCAATATTTCAAAAGTTAAATCACACTACAAGACATGATTCAACCCACATCTCCTTTTTATAATCAAATTTCAAACTCCATAGTTGGCCTCATAATAAATTCAAGGTCATAAGGGTATGGTAGGATAGTAAATTGAGAAAGGAGAATAAAAAACATTTTAGTGCTACCTAATTTCTGACAGAAGTACCCAATCTTCACAGTAGACTGGAAGCTTTGTAATAGGTCTCGAGGAATAGGAAACGCATTATGGGAAGGTAGGTCCATTTTACTTTCCTTGTTCAAAAAACCAACATGAGTCAATCTTAGTATCTTACTTATTTGCATAAATAGATTTGTGTTTACTATGAGTAGGGTATCCTTTGTATATTAAAGGTTACTAGTCACTTATTGTCTTTTCTATGTCATTAGTATGCCTCATGTTTCCTACAGTCTTCTCATAGATGTCTACGTTATGCTTTTTGAATTCCATCTCTCATTTATAATCATCTTAATATTTCCCATTGAAAAATATTGTTTTGTACTAATCACTCCCCTTAGGGATTCCCTTTATGAGTTGAAGTGTAAGATCATTGATCACAAAAAATTTCAATACCCAAGTCACAATGAAATTCATGTGTCAAATTTGAGATAAGTAGTGATTGATCATGAGTTATATGTCATTGGCATGCTGCCCATATTTATATAGTATATTTTATCCTTACTTCATTGATTTTTCACTTTTATCTTCTTATTTTTGAATTGCATGTAAGAATACAGCCATTTTTATTAAAGTTTCTCATACTTCCTAGCTTGAATTAGTGTGATCAATTTACATTCATTTTTCCAATTTTGTTTCCTTTTTATACTTCCCAACATGATTTAGCATAATTTATTTACTTAATTATTATTTTTTATATACCATTTGGTGTTTCTTATGACTTCCATTTTATTACATTATTTTCATACTTCCACATTTGATATAGTGTAACTTTACTTGTTTTAATTTTTTGGAAATATTTTTCATGGTTTAAAAAAAAATTAATCTTTTTTAACATATTTTGTTGATTATATTTAGTCATATTTTGTTATTACACATTTCCCATCATGATATAGTGTGTAGTACATTTGTTTTGATTACTTATACTTTTCCAAGTCATTTTTGCCTTTTTCTTTTTAACCATGCATGTGTATCACTTAATGCTAGAAAATAGAAACTACACATATATTTCCCATAGAATATTCAATAATAGATAAATACATGTGATAGAAAGAAATATATCCATGCATGAACATCCACAACCAAATATAACTCATGAGATCAAATCTAACTATCAAAATCAATATCTATATATATCACGTGTTTTATACAATACAAGGTACAAAATACATAGCTCCAGCTCTATGACTGGGCTCCATCATGCCTATCATGTGGCCTAACCATGCTACCTATACATGTCTGACATTATCCACTCTAAATTATATGCTATAATGAGGTAGTTTGGGATCTCAAACCTACTACATATCCTTGTAAATTGGCCACATGGGCCTGAACTTGTCTAAACTAGACCATGGTATCCATATGCATTGCTCTCTCTTGAGCCAAGGCTTCTGTTTATCCCTCTCCCACCCATATCAATCATTATAATCCATTATTTCATGTCTAAAACTACCTTATGGCCTCCCCTACTAGTCTAAACCAACCTATCCAGGCTAGAATAGATGGTACCATAGGAGCATCTAGAGTGGTGGGGTTGTATGGTACCATCATCCCATCCAAAATGTCATGATGTAAGACCACAATTAGGGCTCCCTATTTAACTTCCTTTCTCACTAAATCTACAAAATTAAAACTAGATAGGTATTAGATCACACATATATCTCAAAATCTATCAATCTACTATAACCATGTACAACTAGTATTCTTATAAAAAACTTAAATCAAAATCACATCATTTCTCACTAGTACCAGTATCACCAACCACCATCTCCCCATCTACTTACCTACCAAGGATGATCTCTTTTTTTAATTATCCCCCAAGTGCCTCCTCAATGGATTGCCTACACATAAGTGCAAATCCTAGAGTCACCACTTGTGCATGTCCTGACCCTCTCCTAAGGGGTGTCTTTATAGCCCAGCTATGTTTTGGAATGGTTACTAGGTCATCTTACATTATTTATCTTATGTGTTCTTGATCTTTTTAGTGATGACTCCATATATGGTGTGTATAATTTGTTCATTACTACTATGGTACTTGTTATGGTGATTGTTGTGTCCCTACATCCACATCTATATCATCCCCTCCCTCGACTACCTACTACCATGCTCAACCATTCCATGGTTTAACCTACCATGGACTAATCATGGGTATCTCCATTAGTACTCATCTTCCTCATCTTTCCCTTATCTCTTTCTCATGTCATGCCCAATAAATAGGCACTACTAGATGGGTCACTAGGTGTGGGAGTCTAACTACCCTATCAAGCATTCCATTAGATATAGCTCTACCCATGAGGTATAGTGGCTTGTGATTTGCACCCAAACTAGCCTTATCATGATGGTTAACTAACTAGTCCATAAAATATCAATGTGCATGAAGGGATACCATAAGATCTCACCTCATGTCATAGTCTATGATGTGGTCACATGGGATGCAACTTGAGATACATGGTCCCATTTCCATCTCATCACCTGAAGTAACCTATCATTGACCATATGGGGTAATTGAGCTGTTTGATAAATAGGAAACCTCTCATATATACAATAACTCAAAAAAAAATAGGCCTCATGGTCTTTTACCCTTTGGATAACATCCCATACATATCATGCATGAGCTATACCCAAATGACAACCCCAAAGTCATAAAGTGCTCCCTTATCTAAAATGGACTAACACAATCCTATCATGTATAATGATACCATATTATCTAAATTGTGACACAACACTCATGATATCACAAGTTTGATCATGATCTTCTAGATGTCCTAAATCTTATAAATATATACATCAAACAAACTAACCCTTAATATCATGTATATCCTATCTAAGCACATCATCCACTAGGCTAGTGCTCACTTCTCTTCTATATCATTTGGTATGTTTATGATCACCAGTGTCCCTCCTATCAATAATCCTAGCATTTCATGGACATACTCTGTGTGATATCCACCTTAATGGTATCCACATCCACCACCCATTGAAAAGTGTTGGTCAAATATTCCTATGCTCCAATAAACATTACAACAAAATCAACACTAAGAGGGATGTGCTTCATCTCCATAATGCCTATAAATCCTAATGTGATTAGTCATTCTCTATCCACATAACTCAATCAATCTAATAGATTTAGTATTCATGATGCATCTATCAATCACTAATACCTCCACCATCTCTTCAAAATATCAAACAACAAAGGATGTATCATACCTCCATGTCATAAATAATCAAAATACTTTCTTAAAATTACAAAAGTTAACTAGTTTTGATTTAGTTTCTCAATTTTCTATAGCATCAACCCATTTCAATACTAAATCAGCCTTGTATTTTATTTTTGATATTAGTTCAACCCTTCAACATTCCTACTAGATCAATGACATTAATACTACATCAGCACATTGCTACGCAGTTAACCTTATCATTCTATATTTCCTTACGGACTAAGTCGGCCAATTTGACTCTATTCATCCATAGTGGCGACTTTTTCCCCATTTACCATAAACACCTTAGGCATTTATTGGTCTAACTTATTCCTACCCAATATCAGATTTTACCCTTAGTTTACCTAAAAAATTCTAGGGTTCATTTTAGTTCATAAATTTTGCCTACTAGTAAATTTTATATTTTTAACTTAATTTCAAATATAAATACTTAAAAAAATTGAAATTTCCAATTGCTTACCTATGCTACACTTATTGCAGTTACTATGTGTCCTCATCTCAGTTGTCATCTCCTCACCATGATGGCTCTCTAGTCTCCAATTAGGTCTCTTAGAGCTATATTTTCTTATAATAGTAAAAATAAAAAAATGAATTATTTTCACACTATTTATATTTACCATTCAAATTTATTTACTATTCAAATATTTACCATTAGATTCCATATTTTGATCATATATTTGTTTCTACTTGCTCTTTTTCTAAAACATAAATTTTTTTAGAATCCTAACATTGTAGAGAATCATTTCACCTATTACATGTCTATGTTGTAAAAAAAAATTGATTTTTCACTTTTTTTCTTATAACTTTTATAGGTTTGCCTAATGTTCCCTATAATGGACACCTTCACATTTATTGCATCTCCTTATTTATCTACCACACTTAGGTTAGTAAATGTATGTGTTTTTCAATTATCTCCTTTTATTTATCTTATTTTCTCCTTACTATAATTTATTTAGATTCAACATTGTGTTTTGTTATGTTATTTTCCTAAATCACCATCTTGTGTTACACCCACATGACATGTGATGAGCTTGAAGTGGGGAATATGTATACACATAATATTTTTAAACTTTATCAATTATTGATGCTTTCTCTCTTGAAAGAATCTATTGAGTCTCAATCTCTTTGAGTGCATGTCTTAAGTGGTACACTAGGAAAGTGGTGGGCAGACCATTGGTGCTTTGAAGGATTCTTTTCCATATACTACCATCTGTTATCTACACAGACATATCCTAAAAACATTACCCTAAGATTTGCCTCCTATTTTGCACCCTTCTCTAGTCATTTATGCCTTCATTAGCCCATCCCCAGCCTAAAATATTTTTTGATTGTTTATAAGATAATGTCAACAACATAAAACATATACTCTAATTGATAAAACTCATTTAGGGTCTAGGTCATCTCCTGACTGACCTAAACTAGGACCTAATTTGATTTTTCAATAATGATATATAGTCGATTAGGTCAACCCTATCAACTAAAATTTTGAAAAGGACTAGGGTTAGATTGAATTATATAAACACATTAATTTCATCATTCTAAGGAAGATAATAATAAGATATATATATTGTGAATGTGCTTATCCACCATTCTACTTGAGGATCGTAGTTTAGGGTTTCATACTTTCTATGGAGATATGGATATTATCTTATGGAGAAGTCTTTTAAATTCATAGATAGGCATGTATCCTAGAGATGATTTATCCTTATCATAATTACATACTATAATAACTTCTTACAAATCACCTTGGCCATGGGAGATATTGAGGCTCGGTGGGTTCATCTTCAATGGTAACAATTCCTAACTTTGTTCCTCTTTTATAAGAGTGGATAGATATGCATGTGTACTTATCTCCCATGTATTAGGATTTCATATACATTGGCATGATTATATTTATTCTATCATGTTTAGTACCCCCCCTTTTATTCCATAATCTTTGGTGAGTACTAGATTAGAATTTACTTATTATTGGTTTAGTGAATATGAAAACATAGGACCTAGTTAGGGTTAATGCATAGTTTTACTTAATTGGAGGAGTTGGAACCCTAGCTAGTGATATTATTATGGTAAGAGATCCATTGTATAGGTTTATGGAATCCATATTGGTCATGAACCCAAATATCTAATGTATCAACAATTAAAAGTGTAAGTAGTATTTATCTTCTCTAAGCTAGGATTGATTTATAAATCAGTTGCATTTACCTTTGCATATAATATTTTCCTGATTATTTACCTATAAATCAATAATGAAACTATGTAAATAGTATTTAAGGGATATAACCTAGTTAATACCTTCACTATAAATAATTATATCATCAAGGAGATTATCTTGAAGGTGATTTGTATATGGTATAGGTGTTACTATAAGTTTGTTAGTGATGACTTGCCCTTTGACATATTTTTGTATGGTAATTTAAAGGTCAAATTACATCAAGAGGACCATACACTTTCTAATTAGATCTCTAACTAATAATGCTTTAGAGATAAAGTGATGAAGTGGATTAGAGTAGAAATTAACATAAGTGGTTTGACAAAGCATATAGTGATGGAGCTTTTCAGCTACAAAGTAGATATCAAGACAATCACGTTCTACTTTAATATAACATTTTTCTTAGTCAATGAATCCTTGACTAATATAAATAACATACTCTCTATTGATACTATATTGTTCGGTAATCATGGCCACAAATGATATGGGGGTAGAAGAGGTGTATAGGATTAAAGTATTGTCATTGGAATGTGGTCAAAGGGTGGGAGGATGGAGTAAATATTCTTTCCTATTATCAAAATATTTTTGGCATGAATCTATCCTTTCTAGAGCATTACCATTTTTGAGAAAATAACTAATAGAGTAGATGTGATAAGCCATTTCTAGTACCAATCATTGTATTTATCCATGCTTTCCAAGATAAGCGTGAATGTTAAGAATATAATGAGGAATGGGCATGTTGATTATAGTATTAATTTTAATGGGATTAACATCAATGCCATGAAGAGAGACAAATAACCCTAAACATTTACTAGATGTGATGTCAAAGACATAGTTATATGGGTTAAGTCTATCTTTGTATTTGATTAATAAATCAAAAATGATAGCTAGATCAGTGAATTGTGTTGTGAGACTCTTATATTTGGTAATGAGGTCATCAAAATAGGTTTCCACAATCTTGTGTATAATATCATGGAAAATGTGATTCATGGCACACTAATAATTGGATCTAGAATTTATAAGGTCGAAAGGAATTTTGACATAGTAATAGGTTCCCCTTTCTATAGTAAATGTTTTTTTGTGTTGGTCTTTAGGGGCTATGTCATTTTTATTAGATCTTGAAAAACCATCCATGAGTGATAAAATTTCATATCTAGTAGTGGAATCTATGATGACATGTATTAAAGGTAATGGGAAATTAATACATATACGAATGACCATGGTGATTTTTTATTCATATTAGTAATGTTTGATACCCATTAAAAATAGTCAATAGGTTTAATAAAATTGGCATCCAAAAGTTTGATAATTTATTTATGGCATAAGGTGGAATTTTTTGTTATTTTTATCAGACAGGTTCTATGTCTAGGTAAGTGATGATGTTATATAAATGATAATAGGATCAATACTTGGAATATATTAATATTACCAAGTAAATATTTCATGATACTTATCAAAAAATAGGCTAAATTTATCATGCTCTGTTGGCATGAGTTTTTTAGAGATAGTTATGGGTTTAGGACATGATAGTGTATCATATTTTATCCTTATTGTTCATTCAATGAGCATAAAATTTCCATCTTAAAAATGATATATATAACTAGGAATAGGAGAAATAGGATTTGATTTAGGGTCCATAATAGCAATGAAATTATTAAAATGAGGAGTTTTTCATTTGAATTTTCCAACTTTATGATGTTTCCATGGAAGTAGAGGTTCTCTAGCATGGAGTAACTCAAACATGGATTCATCACTAGGGAGCATGGGGAAGGGTCCATAGTATTCCACATATAATTAAATATAAATTATATTACTAACATGGTGATCATATTCATAATGTATTTATCATAAATATATGGCTTTAACATCAAGGGTAATTTTAGGTGTAGGTGGAATTGTTGGTTGAGGTTAATTGGAGTCAACTAGATTGGTAATAGGTGTATTAAGTTGTATTGTATAAGGTGGTTTAGTTGAAGTGACGTGGATATCCTCAGTGGTATCTATAGTATCACTAGAAGGAATGAGATATGGAATATTGGTTGGTGATATATAAGGTATAGATAATTTTGAAATTTCTAAATTTTCTAAAGGTAAAATTTATTCAACTACCTAAGGGGTATTGAGAAGTGGGGGATTAATTAGAGATAAATGACCTTCAAGTTATGATTCATGATAAGTTAATATATGAATGACATGGACATCACTATTGAAATCATGTATTTTGGCTATGTTTTGTTGGTAGTGTTTTATTTATAAGCATCATGAGTGAGCTTGAGGCATGATATAGTTGTCATCATAGGTGTGGGGAATAGTACATGTATTTGTCTTTAGAGGAAAATCAGAAGGAGATATACCTAGGTCACTAAATTTTCAAGGTGATATTGTTAAAGGAACTTAGAATAATCTTGCCACTCCATATTCATTACATGTGAGGTCATATTTTGTGTAAGAAGCTTCATGTGCATTACATGGAGGAGGGAGTTTAATGATGTCATCGACTAGAGATATGGTACATTTACATGGTAACAAAGAAAGAGGAAGCCAGTCTAAAATATAAGGTGGTAACTTAGTAGTATTACAAGTGTTTTATAAGTCATTTGGTTCATAATCATTAGAACTGGCAAGAGTGACCTATAAATCTAGACCCATTTTAAGTAATTCAAGTAGAGGTGCATTATTAATTTATGGAATGATTGGAATCTAATACTAAAATATTAGGGTTGGGTAGTTGAATACTCCATATATTAGGATTATCCTCATGTTTATAACACTTTACATTAGGGATGAATTTGATACATTAACTACCCAAGGAGGTAATAACCCTTATGCGATGTGTCCATGGATGGCCTATGAGTATATTATGGGATAATGATAAATCAAGGACAATGAACTTGGTACATATGGTCTTGTTTCTAATAATTAGGGGGATCAAAATACAACCAAGTGGTTTTTGATTTGTCTTATCAAATCCTTGACGTGTGAGCTAAGTTTGCTTAAGGTGATCTTTGGTATATATAAATTATTTAATAAACTAAAGGGATGCAACATCAATTCTTGACCTTTCATCTAATAATACTTTTAGAATAAGGGTGGTATTAATTACATTTTTAATGAAAAGAGGTGGATCATTGGCTAAAAAAATATTTTCATTGTTAATCATATCTTATTCAAGGAATTCAATGGAGGGTTTGGAAGAAGTACAAATAGTTTCAATAGTATGTACTTCTCTCAGTGTAGGATCTTGAAGAGGTTGTTCCACTTCAATGGAAATAGGTTCTTTAATGTCTTGTAATTATTTCATTAAGAATTTGTGGTGATATGGATAAACATGAACTAAATCCATGATGGGTATTTTACAAGGCATGGAGTTGAGCTCCTCTAATAAATTTTAATGAGATTTAGAAGATGAAGAACCAACACAAAGCTTGGAGGGTAAGTTGTTTTGGTAGGAAGAGAGGTAGTTTGAGGTTATGATTATGGAAGTGTTTCATCATTTATGTTAGAAGGTATGGTAGTGGTATTGGTGTCTTTGAGAAGTTGTTCATCAAGTGGTGGTTTCTTTAGCTTGGTGACAAGATTTTTATGAGTGGGTTTACGCCAATAATTAACTTTAGATACATTTAAAATTTTGAGAATTGGTATATTATTGATCATAGTCAACATCAATCACATATATATCCTTAGTTAAATGTTGTGGGTTGGTTGTAGAAAACATTTTGGGATGTTTAGAGGAAGAAGGCTTGGAAACATGTTTATTTTGAGAGGCATTAACATAATCATGATGATGTATTTTGATAATAGAATCATGATATAATGTAGATCATAACATAAAATAAACAACAAATTTGGTAATAGCATTACATATTTCATGGGAATGACCAACATTGGCATGAAACCAACATAAAATTCTAGGATCATACCATGTAGGTGGATTATTGGTGTAAGTGAAAGGTTTATAAGGTGGTTAAAGTTGTTTCATTTGTTGAATAGTTAGTGGTGCAAATAATTTTGGCTACTCAGTTTTTTTTTAGGATGACTACTAGTGATTACATTAGTGGAGTTTTGGAAATATCCCTTCATGGTTTTAATGTTGGGCTCAAACTATTTTATAAGAAAGTTTTGTCTTTTAGCTTGATCAATAACATAATTTAGAGTTTGGGGAGAAAAATTTCAAAACTTGTATTGAAGGGAAGGTGTTAAGGTGGTTATGAATAGTTTCAATAATTTATCATTAGCCATGTTATGGTCAACTTTATGAGTTAAATATTTCCATCATTTAATGAAATTATGAGATGATTTATAAGGGGATTATTTAGCATTTATTAAATGTCTAAGATATTTTTCAATAAGATCATTTTGTTGAAATTCCTTAACTAGAGGATTGACTAAATCCTTGAGTTTTCATATAGAATGTTGAGGGAGTTGACTATACCATTATAATACATATCTTGTGAATGTTTTAATTAAAATTTTGGTAGTGGTGAAGGTATTATTTTGAATCCACTCTTTATAAATATCACCAAATGATTTAATTATATATTTAGGGTATTTAGTCCCATCATATTTAGTAGTTGGAGAAATATTTCTAATATCAATAGAAACAATGAAGGGGCTAAAGGTTAATTTTTAATATTTTGGAGTAAATTGTTATGCATAATGGGTTAGAGAATGATATTTCTCATGACATATCTAAGAGGTGGAGGGATGAAATTTTGGTTATTTTGAGGTAGGATAATAAGAGGTTGATTATCCATGTTTAATAAATGATGTTGCATTTGATTCATTTGACAAGTATTATATGTTTACATAATGTTCATTTGTTGCACTATTTGTGCAATAATTTTAGTGGTGCCAATTGGTGGATTGGAGTTATTAGTGTTTAGAGTGGATTGTTAGGATTGGTAGGAGGGACATTCCCTAAATTAGTATTAAGGGATGGGTTGATGGGTGGAGGATTGCTAGGGGACTAGTTGTTGGTGTTTAAAATATTTCCTATAGGATTATTGTTAATGTTTGTTTCAATTGCCTCTATAGTGCAATAAGGTGTTTTAAAGAGAGAATTGTCTTGATACACATGAATTTGATCTAATCTATCAGTGTTATAATTTGGGCTAATCTGGACCATATTGTAGTCCAAAGATGAGGGGTGAGAGAAAGTGCACCAAGAGTGAGGATCCTCTTGGGTAGCAAGGGTGACAACGAAATAACATCCCATATATCATCTAAATGGATTAAGGTTGTCCAAATAGATTATTATAAGGGATTTCATGATGCTAGGAATAAGAATTTTAATTTAAAAAGTAAAGGTTAAAAGTAGGAATAAAGTGGGTTAGATACAAAATAGTATTGGCTAAGAGGTACAAAGTTAACTAGGTTAATAGAGTTTGGAGGAAAGGTCAAAATAATATTTTAGGAATGGGCAAAATTGGGTCATTTGGCTATGTTATGTAAGGAATCACTAAAGAAAATCATGTGTGAGACTGGGTCAAATAGAAAAACTATGTTCTATAGAAAGGAAGATTGACCAACCTGTGAGAGATTGGGTTAGATAAGATGACTATATCTAGTAAAAATAAAACTGTAGAAGACACAGTTGAGTAGATCAATTTTGTTCTGAAGGTAGAAGTAGGTTTATATAGTTATGACTATAGATGATATATTATTATTTTGTAGAACATTTGAAATAAACACACAAATAACTGTATCGATCTAGTCAATCCAATTGTGGCACACAACACAAACCTTACACTAATACTGGTTGATACAAGTTTTGAAATACATCATATAATTACTAGAGAGTAAGAAAAAATATAGAAATTCTAATCTATGTGGTCATTAATATATTTTTTAAATTATAAAAAATTTAGAAATAAATGTGGTAGAGAGTTGGATATAAGAAGGAACTAGAAAGGTGATCTAAGGATGGTTTCAGGTAGTTAAGGTTGAAAGGGATCTATATTGGTGATGGCACTAGTTTGGTATTGGTGCCTACCCCCTCACTTCATAATCTCTCAATGATAAGGGTGTCAGGTAATTTTCCTATATACACCATCAACCATGTATTTATACTATGCCAAAAAAACTAGTTGACTTCCCCCTTGGTGATGAAATCCAAGTAGGTACTCCTTGGGTAGAATTTATTTAATGTTTTATGATGTTATGCCATTTGAAAGGGTGTGAAAAGGAAAAATAGTGTGACTAAATTGATAAATATAACCTCCTATTTAGTCTATGTGTGCTACTCTAAGAAAGCACACAATAAAAATGAAAAGTGAATTAATTACTAATAATATGAGTTAATTCCTTTACTTGAAGAGTATAAGGACAGTTCAGATGACCATGTATAAAAATAATTTAAAACATAATTGGTTAGGTTGATGTTGTCTATTGAAGCAAGATCTAGAATAACACAATCAAATGAATAGATTGAGTCTTCTAGGCAAGAAATCAAGATACAAAACTATGTCGATATGGTCAACCTAGTTTGTTGCAGGGTTATAGTTTTATAGACTAAAAATGGTGAAAAATAGTAATATAATGAATAAAATAAATGACTAAGATGGTGAAAATGAACTTGATGATTTTAAATAGGTTGAAATTCATTTTTTTATACCATGTTGTTCAAATGATGATTTTTAACTTGTTAATCTAGTCAACTAGGTTGACTGAGTTTGAAAACTTGTATGTAAAATAGTGAAATGAGTCAAACTAATCAATATAATTACCTATGATTGAAGATGACCTACACATAGAAATACAACATTGATCAAAGAAACTTTGTGTTAAAAAAGCACAATAATGTTAGATTATGTTGATATATTTGATCTAGTACTGTAAAATAAATAAATAAATAATAAATGAAGGTGTGAAGGAAAACTTGTAAGGGTTAGTTCATGTCAGATTCAAAAAAATATATATAATGGAAAGTGAATCTGATCTAAAAATCAATCTTATTTTAGAGAAGATAAATCACACTAGCCCTTTTACTTTTTGGTACATTTAGACAATCAGGGTCATGACCATATGGATCTTCTAGACATAACTAAGGGATCTCTTACCACACAATATCAATAGAGAGGATTCTAAAGCCTCTAGTCAAGCATTACCACATAATAACACTAGTTAGGTCCTATTTTTTCTTATCAAAGTAATTTAAAAATTAAAGTAAAACTAATCTAGTGCTCACCAAAGCTCATGGCACAAAATGGGGGTGATCCACATAAAAGTAAACATGCAAAGAAGAGCTCTAATCAAGTCAATGTAGAGGTAATCCTAATGCATGGGGAGAGAAATATATTCATAATATAATAAATACAAATTTATCTACTTTAATAAATAGGATCAAGAGTTAAGAACACTTACCTTAAAGATGGACCTGTCACACCTCAATCTCTCCCTTGGCCAATGTGTTTCTTAAGAGGTTGTTATGGTTTGTAAGGATAAAAAATATAGGTCAGCTCTAGGCTACATGAATTCTCCAACACATCCAAAAGACTTATCCCATAAGATAAAATTCTTCTTTCCAAGCATAGTATGAAACCTTAAGCAATGGCTCCTCAAGTAGAATGGTGGATAATAAAATGCATAAATAAATGATTATTTCTATCTCTTTCTCAATGAAATGGTGAAAAGGACGTGTTTATATAGGTGTATCTAACCCTAAACTCTTTTGATTTTTGAGCCAATATATTTGGCCTAATTGAACCTATTATTTAATAAATAAATTAGTTAGGTCCTGGACTAGGTCAGTTGAGGCTGACCTAATCCCATAATGTGTGTATATTTTAAGAATAGGGTGGGCCTAGGCTAACTTTGTTTGGTAAATGACAAAAAGAGGTTTTGGCTTAGGCAGGGTTTGTTTGAGGTAGTGAATTGATTGGAGGAGAGTGTAAGGGATGTGTCAAAGCTTAGGTAAATGTATAGGGGGTTTATGTTAGTTTCAAGTGGTGGTATAGGGGACAAAATTTTTGTGAAGCATAAATGGTCTTCCCACCCTTTTCCTAGTACACACTTTAAGGTGCGCACTCAGAGAGATTTAGACTCGATGGGTTCTTCCAAGAGATAAGGCATCAATAATTGATGAAGTTTAAAAATATTATGTGTATACATATAACATGTCTAGGGATATGTGTGGTTGGCTTATGGCTTATATACCTTTCATATTATCTTGTCACATTTCTCTATGCTCTTAGTAAGGTCTACTTATGGAATAACTATGGATAATTAGAGTATATATAAGAGGTATTGGTTAGTATTTAATCATAATATTGTAAATTATTATCTTATTATATTATTTTTGAGGTTTCCCAGTTAAGGTAGCCCATTCATATTCATCAAGTATTTTTCACTTTCATCAATGTTTTTTTGGATCTATTTATTGTGTTCTTAGTTATATGATATATTATTCCATTTTTGTAAAACGTCTAAGTAATTTCATTAAAATGGATAAGGGGGAAAATTAATATAATTACTAAGGTGCATAAAGAACCATACCCAATATATCACAAAAAAGAGTGAAAATATTGGGGAACCTAATTTCAGAGGCTAGAACACATCTCAATCCTTGTAAACTTTGCATAGTGTAAGTCATCATGATCCCAAAATGTAATGGAAAATTTTGGGCTTTAACAATGGATTTATCTATGGAAAAGGTTACACTTTTGGGTAACTAGAGATCCCATAATACTCTATGTAGAATCATACGTATGCCTTATCCCTAGCTAAATGATTTTTGTATAATTACAATAAATCTTTCAACTAAATTTAGACAAGCTAAACTAAACTAAAACCTTTATGTAAGCTACACACAACTCTGATACAAGTTTTCATTAATTCCAACAACATAAAAACAAACAAAATAAACACAAAAGTAAGTATTAAGTATATAAAACATATATAAATAAATGACACTTCTCGTATTATTTCTCAAGTAATGCATTAACTGTTATGGATAAATAATCACCTTGTATCATTAGGTTCAGTCACTCATTCAATTTTGAAAATACAAAAAGATGCCATGTTAGATGCATTATCAAAATAACAATAAATTATATATCTTAAATAATCTTTTTTATAAATAACTAAATCCGTATTTTGTATTTTTCCATCCCTTATCAAAACTAATTATATATACTTGATAAAAGTAGTAATCAGATTAATATTTAGTGAAATATTGGAGCCTATAATGATGGTATGCATGATTTTGTAAAAAAATAAATAAAACATGCTAAAAATTGAGTTAATTATGCATTATGAACTCTAAAGGAATCAAAATATATAATAGGGAAGCTAATTCCAAAATCAAAACTTAGGTAATCCATACAAGGAATGGATGCCTCTAAATATATTGCATGCTTTATTAATGGAGAGGTTCTTAGAAAATTCAATGTTATGGATATAAATATGAACCTACACACTTTACCTCTACAAAACACAACTATGATTTGATTTTCTTGTCCTTTTTGGTCTCTGAAACTCTTTATTGACACCTATTCTTTGAGGTTTGTCACTTTGTCCTATTTGTGTACTAGGATTTTAAGCCCACTCTTGAGATATTAAATCTCTAAATTCTTCTTGAAAACCCTTCAAAAGTAGTAATTTATTTTTATCCATCATATTAACACTATTATATTTGTTTTTATGTCTATTCTCCACCCTCTCATGCACTATTCTTTCTTTATTACTTCACTCACTTGATTCATAGGCCTCAAAGCCTCCACATTGATTTCCAATTCCTCCTCTTCAATATAGTGTATTATAACCTATTAGATAGTCATATACACCTCAATTATTACATACAACCATTAAAAACAATCTCCAATCCTAAAATCTCCACTAACCCCTTATTCCTTTCTTATCACCTTTCTCCCACTAGCCCTAGTCTCTCTTCTAATAGCTTTATTTTTACTAATTACAATGGTATGGATAGGTAAGGATATTAATTGAGTAACTAAAATAAATTTAAAATTGCCTCTATTGATTTATTACTCTCCAAAAAATTTATTAACCCAATTCCATTCAAAAATGCACTTTTTAGACCATATCTAGACCTAATTAGGTCTCTAAACACTTATTTTAAACACAGTCATCTCAATACATACATAGTAGTACCCTAATAGGACACAAATTATAACATATTTTATAGAAAATAAAAACCCAAATAATCACCAAATATTATAATATTTGACCAATTTAGATGCACACAAAGTTCCATTTAGTTTCAAAACCTTGACTTGGGTTGTCTTAGTCGTGCACCTACCTGAGAGAACAATAAATGAGATAGTTTGAATATTGGACACATGAAACCACTTTTAATAAATTAATAATGCCTAAACAACTTGATTTAAATTCCTCCATACCCTAATTTCTCTTGAATACCCTTAAAACACTCCAAATACTCATATTCTCATAATTCTATATACTTTCTCAAGACTGTAGGTTACTAAAGTATAGATTAGATTCTAAATTAGTTTTATAAATATTTTAAGGAGCATGAATGATGATTAATTACTCTAATTTTTTGTTATTTATCCCTTAAAAATTTCCCATACTTTAAAATATCTTCAATCTTGATCAAAACTGAGTATTCTTAACTCTAATTTTGAAAACACAAACTTCTTGAGTTTCTAATTTAGTTATCTTCCACCTCCAAATCATCCACAATAAGTACATCATACCAAAAACAACACAAATAATAAACATATAAAAATATTAATATTAATACTCAAAAACTTTCAAATGACATTCCTTATTCATGAATATTTTTGAACTTACATAGTCAACACAGAATCACTCCCTTGGAAATAGATTGTACATTTGTTAGCAATACAATGGTTACAATGACTAAATGAAAACATGAAAAAAAATCAGAGTGATTAAGTTAAAATAAATATAAGTTATTAATATATATTCATAATAGGTTCATATAATCACTCTTTATTTCATTCATTTAACTTACATACATATCATGTACAAAATTTGCCAATGTAGGCAAGTGGACATAGTTCTACAACTATTCTTTTTTATTGGAACTATTCACCCTTCTTTTTCTCAAAGTCTTATTCTTTCTAATACCACTCTCCTCTCTACACACACAATTTACAACCTCCAAAATTATTATATATGCAAACTCATTACACTTTTGGGCCAGTCCTTGTATAAAGGGCAATTAAAACATGCAAAAGTCTTGCTTCTAAATATTATTCATGAATTACATGTTGAAAGAGCATCTACCACATTTATAAGACTCATAAAAATTATTTTTTAAACATTTTTACATTATTATAAATATAAATTAACCGCACACTAACATTATAAACACCATTACATGCTAAAAATTTTAAATCCCACTTTTGGTGGGAAAACACCTAATGAGATCAAATTCAAATTTTAAGAACTACTATGACTTTTAACCATTGTAGACACTTCCTATAAGAACAATATCAACTTAATATATCCTAAATTTTAACTTTTAATGATGACCTTGCATCATAGTACTAGCCTAGAAAATTTTCCCATGAGCTCTTGCTCATGTTTCATTACTACTCTTGAATAATTTATATTGTTTCCATCTATTGCAACTAGTATCACATGAAAATTCATGTACATTAGCTTCACACTTGTACCTTATCTTCCCTCTCACTATCTTCTTCCAAGCTATGCCTACAACCATCAACAAATAATTAGATAAATCATGTTTCTTCTCATGCCTTTGAGGCATTCTCCAGCTCTTCTCCTTGCTTGCATGTTGTTCTTGCTACCAAGAATCTTCATATATCCCAAATGGATCATTATTCATCATTTCATTAGCTACAAACTCATATTTTTATTCTCCTACTATTTTTTCTCCTTCATTTATAACCTATCCTTCAACCTTAGGATCTTTAACTTCATCATTATCAACCTTGGAAATGTATTTTAAACTTGTCTTCTTGCAATTGACTGACCTTTTGATTCATGTTTTCTCTTGCCTTAGCCTCCATTGCTTTAGACCATTCATATATGATTTCTCTTATTGGTTATTTCACCATATATTTATACATTTTATGAAGATCAAATTTATCTTTATTTTTCTCTTTATTATCCATGGTTGCTTCTTCATGCTTGTAAAACTATTGCCTCATAAGTGATTAACCTAAGTGTTCCTCTTCAATTATCAAGACTCTATGTTAAGCCTCTCCTTCATATTTTTTCCTCTTTAGCACTACTTGATCAAGTGATTCTTTAACTTCTTGATCTATGAGCTTGTGCATTGGCCCAACTAATTCATCTCCTTCATCAACTCTAGCACCTACATACATCATTCTAAAACATCATTAGATTAAAAATCATAAGGCTTTCTTTCCCCCATATCTTTTCTCTTAGGTTTCTTGGTTTACATTCTCATATATCTTCTCACTTTACAAACTTCTTGTCTTTTCTTCTTTCCCATTATCTTTTTGAGAGGACATTTAACTGATTTTCTGATTCTAACTAAAAACTTTGGTTTGAGATCCTCTAATATTTTCTCTAAGACTATTAAGAATTATTTCAACTCAACAATCTATCTTTTATCAACTTTTGATTTCTCCATTTCCTTGTGTCTACATTCATTATTCAAGCCCTTCACCCTTCTCTATCTCTTCACTCTTACCTACTCTTTACTCTCTCTCTCTCAGTCTCACTTGAGCATGTCTTCTTTCCTCTTAGGACCTCACTTGGGTCTCCTTCAAACTTATTACCTCACTTGGAGTCTCTTTCTTTCTATCTTCAGCTCTTCTTGAGCTTCCTTCTTTGATATTTCACTAGCTCTCTCTCTCTTTCTAATTCTCTATGGCTTAATGCTTTAGATATACAATTATTCAATTTTCTACCTCTCTATCCATTCCTATAACCTCACTATAAAATCATAAAAAATCTCAAATAAACCTTCAATACTTATCATAATCTTTATGCAAACTTAACTAACACTTTCAAAACACAAAGCATAACTTCTCTAAAGAACTTACCAGCTCTAATACCAAAATGATGCAAAGGTTCTTAGAAAGTTTCTTGTTATGGATTAAAACATAAACCTAAACATTTTACCTCTATCAAACCCAACTCTAATTTATTTTTTTGTCCTTCTTGATCTCTAAAACTCTTTATTGACCTCTATTCTTTGAGCTTTATCACTTTATCCTCTTTGTGTACTAGCCTTTTAAGCCCACTCTTGAGATATCAAATCTCTATCTTATTATTGAAAACCCTTCACACTTAGTCATTAATTTTTTTACATCGTTTTAATACTATTATCTTTTCTTCATGTCTATTCTCCACCCTCTCATGCACTATACTTTCCTTATTACTTACTTCACTAACTTGACTCATAGGCCTCAAAGCCTCCAATCTAATTTTTAGTTATTCCACTTCATTATAGTGTATTATAACCTATTAACTATTCATATACACCTCACTTATTACATACACCAATTAAAAATAATCTCCAAGCCTCAAATCTCCACCCCTTCTTCCTTTCTTATCACATTTCTCCTACTAGCCCTAGTCTCTCTTCTAGTAGCCTTTTTCTTGACTAATTATAATGGTACATATATGTTATGATAACACTTGAGTAACCAAACTAATTTTAAAATACCCTCTATTTATTTCTTACTCTCCAATAATTTTATTAACCCAATTCCATTCATAGTTGCACTTTTTAGACCCTATCTAAACCTAATTAGGTCTCTAAACACTTATTTTAAACATAATCATCTCAATCCATACATAATAGTATCATAACAAGACATAAATTCCAAATTCTCTTTAAAAATTTGAAAAACCAACTAATCACAAAATATGAGAGGATTTGACTGGTTGAAATGCACACAAAGTTCCATTTAGTTTCAAAACCCTAGCTTGGGTTATCTCAGTCCTACACCAACCCAAGAGAATAATAAATGAGATTGTTTGAATATTTGACACATCAAACCACTTCCAATACAATAATAAGGTTTGAAAAACATGATTCCAACTCCTTAAAACCCTAATTACTCTTGAATACCCTTAAAACACTCCAAACACTCATATTCTCATAATTCTATATACTTTCTCAAGACTGTAGGTTATTAAAGTATAGATTAGATTCTAAATTAGGTTTCCAAATAGATTAAGGAGAATGAATGATTATTAATTACTCTAATTTTTTGTTTTTTAACCTTTCCAATTTACCCATACTTGAAAATATCTTCAATCTTGATCAAAATTGAGTATTCTTAACTTTAAATCTAAAAACACAAACTTCTTAAGTTTCTAACTTAGTTATCTTCCCCCTATAGATTATCCAAAAGAAGTACACTATACCAAAAAAAAAAGAAATGATACACATATAATAATATTCAAATGAATACTCCAAAAATTTCAAATAACATTCCTTATTCATGAATATTTTTGAACTTACATAGTCAACACATAATGACTCCCTTGTGAATAGAGTTTACATTTGTTAGCAATATAATGGTTATAATGACCAAATGAAAACATGTATAAAATTAGAGTGCCTAACTTAAAATAAATAGGAGTTCTTGATATTTATAATAGGTTCATAGAATCACTCTTTATTTCATTCATTCGACTTACATACATATCATGTACAAAATTTGCCAACATAGGCAAGTGGACAAAGTTATATAACTATTATTTTTTTTCTTGGAACTCTCCACCCTTCCTTTTATCAAAGTCCTATTATTTATATCACCACTCTCTTATCTACACACAAAATTTATAACCTCTCAAAATTCTTATATATGTAAACTCATTACACTTCTGGACCACTCCTTGCATGGAGGGAAGTTACAACATGCAAGAGTCTTGATTCTAAATATTCTTCATGAATTACACATTGAAAGAGTATCTACCACATTTATAGGACTCATAAAAATTATTTTTAAAACATTCAATATTATTATCAATATACATTAACCCCACACAAACATTCTAAGCACCATTATAAGTTAAAACATTTAAATCCCACTTTTGGTGAGAAAACACCTAATGAGGTCAAATTCAAAATTTAAGAGCTACTATTACTTTTAACCACTATAGACACTTAATATAAGACCTATATCACATTAATATATCATAAATTTCAAATTTTAATGATTCCCCTGCATAATTTACTCCATCCTATCAATCACTTAGATTCTTTGAAATTGAGGCTACCTCACTATTAAAATGTGATTTATAATACTCTTCAATAAAGAGCGAGGAGTATAGATAAAAAATATAAAAATCATCATAATCATTATCAAAGTGATTAGATTCATCAAAAATAAAAATAAAAATAAAAATATTCTGAGTTGAGAATAAATCCTCAATGTGCTTTGGCTCCACATCTTTCTTTTTACTACATACTTCACTAAAATAAAATGTGAAAACCTTATAGACCTACACATATTAACTAGATCTTCGCTAAGATAAAACACAAAATCCTCAAAGGTATCTTGATTACCATCAACACAAAGGAATTCATTAATGTAATAATCAACAACTTGATATCATATTATTTCATAATCAGTATCACATTCCTAGAGAAAAGACATTTCTTCTAAAACACATTCCACCAGGTCAACATTTGGAAGTAACTCATCCTTGAGAAAAATATATACATCATCATTATTAAATTATAATATAGGAATATAATTAGTATAATGTCCTTCCTTACCAATCTTAGTTGCAACATAAAAATATGAGAATACAACATAATACAAATCACATAAAGGAAACTCATCATTAAAATCAAACTCATAAACATTTACAACATGGAAATGATAAAATTTAGTGATTAGTGGATCAATAAGACTAACATCATTAAATTAATCTATCTCTTGATTTATCTCTCTAAACTCATCAAATTTTATAGGTTATGGTTCAAAATTTGAGTTTAAAGGTTTTTAATCACATCCCCTTTCACATTTACTCACATTAGGTTTAGATCCATCATTATACATCAAAAAAATCTTGATAACCACAATCATAACTACTAAAACCCCACTGGGATAACCAAAAATTATGTTATTTTTTATAACATAGATTACTTATAAAATCATTTATAACTATCTAAATAATCATTGTTTGACTACTAGATGTATATAAATAAATAAATACAATAATTTATTAACCCATTGGCTAATAAAATGATCCCTCTAGTTTTAAAATGATCTAATTAGATTTCAAGATGAATATATCTTAATAAAGGAAAGAATCAAGTATCATAAATAATGATATAATCCACATTTCATCCATAAATAATCTAACATACATAGCTATTATAATTTTTAAAATAATTTACAAATTACACAACCACTAGTATGCTAAATATCAATCAAATAATGATGTACAATATAGTAAAAAGTCAAATATATAGTAAAACATAGACAATAGTAAAAAATAGATTCACATTAGCTCAATGTTCCATATATATAAACTAAGTATAATCCCAATAGTTGAATCAACTAATAGAGGGAAAACATCATCTGAGTGCTTTACCTCTAATCACAGACCAACGATCTCCTACACACCTCTCCATTGGGTGTGTCCCTGCCCTTCATAGAGGGGAAGATAAAAATAATGAAGGTATAAATAAATCAACTAGAACCCATGCATGTATAATCACTAAAATATGTAACAATAATGTATACCATGAAATATAATCCTCTATATACTATGAAATCAACATCCACATGTAAACTAGAAAGTATAATGAAATGACATTGTTTTAACTATGACATTACTATGGCCAAAGTTTTTAATATTGAATTTAGATATACAAATCTAATTCAATTTTACTGACATAGAACTCTCTAATACTAAATCATGATTATCACATGATATCAGGGGATAGGGATAAGAGTTACCCACTGACATACTCATATAAATATCTTTTGTAATATAAAAAATAGTCTAATAATGTTTATATATAGATTAAAAATATAATAATATAAATTAACATACACAAACAAAATATTATTATATGATGTAAGAAATCATGATTCATCGATTTCGTTATTTTCTATTTACGTAACCATTAAAGTGACAACATAAGTTATTCAATGAACTATATTAAAACCAATTATGTATAACAGACTTGAATTAGAATCAATTCATTTTAAGTCCCTTATTAAAACATAATTTACTCACTCACTCACTCACTCTCTCTCTCTCTCTCTCTCTCTCTCTCTCTCTCTCTCTCTCTCTCTCTCTCTCTCTCTCTCTCTCTCTCTCTCTCTCTCTCTCTCTCTCTCTCTCTCTCTCTCTCTCTCTCTCTCTCTCTCTCTCTCTCTCTCTCTCTCACACACACACACACACACACACACACACACACACACACACACACACACACACACACATATGCACACAATGATGACATAATTCAATCAATAACATAATACATGTAATATCTAAATAACTCAAAAAAATCAAATATATAAGTTTCCTTATACATATATCCCTTAATTCATTATTTTCTATTGTAAAGGAAGATCATTCTATAATAATATTACATTTTGGTTATGTTTTACCAACAATATCTACATTAATAGAACCATTATAAACATTATAAAAATATGAGAATGGTTCTATAATATATCTGAGTTTGATATTTATATTCATTACCTAATAAAAAATCTAAGATCAACACCCTTACCTCTATATAATCACTTAGGACTCTTATAGATAATATTCAATTATTTGAATATTACACTTAGAATTCCATGTAATCACTTACAGCTGTGTAAACATCTAGATACAATAAATATATACTTGAATGGATATCTTAATGTTTACATAATACCTATATTACTCCTCAAATTCATATTAACCATTGAATATAGTCCTTATTAATACACATAATCATTTTATAACTCAATTTAGAATACCTTGAAATGAAGACAAGTCTAGGCTTAAATTTATTACTTAAGCCTACATAAGTGAGTAAACTCGTTTAATTTATATAAATAAAGATATATATTTATACATTGGTTATGTATACCATTGGAATAATATTTTAAAACTATATTATTAGATATAGATATATATTCAAACATATTCATACAAATATATATCATACAACTCTGTAAAGCTTTCCATTAATATGTACAACTAGTTTAACAAAAATAGAATATAAGTTCAAGTTTAACATTTTGATGATGATTGCTTATACAATTGTATACACCACTAGTTATCATCTAATTCTCAAGTATTTGTAAACATATATGTATATACATTTAGTAATCTCCTAATATGTTTTATGTATGTGATTAAAAATCTGATTTTACATATACATATTTCATTATGTAAAAAGTCTATATTCAGGCCTATAAATTCTCACTCATAATGTACATATTTATTGAATATATAGTTTAATATTTTTATATTTCCATCATCTATATGTAACTCTAAAAAATTACTTAGGTCATAAAAAATTAAGTGAACTAAGAGATAATATAAAAACCAACTATAACTCAGATTTCATATCCAAACATAGAGTTGTATAGATTCTATACAAGCCTAGTCACATGTGTGTGTGTGTGTGTGTGTGTGTGTGTGTGTGTGTGTGTGTGTGTGTGTGTGTGTGTGTGTGTTTGTGTGTGTGTGTGTGTGTGTGTGTGTGTGTGTGTGTGTGTGTGTGTGTGTGTGTGTGTGTGTGTGTGTGTGTGTGTGTGTGTGTGTGTGTGTGTGTACATGGTTTTATATAAAAAAAAATTTATATGCTTAATCTGATGGAGAAGAATCTATTAACTAGGCACATGTCCTAGTTATAAAAAAAGACATTCAAATTTTAAATCATATTTTTAAATTTTGTAGAAAGCCTCTAAAAAAAAAATTCCACCAGTATAATAAGAATGCAATAGTTTAAAGTAAGACCCTTAATTGGTAATGACTCAAGGGATTATAAGAGGGAGAAATTTGATATCATTCAAATCAATGATATAATAGTTAAATAAAAAATGTTGAAAATCAAAATAGGATAGATATTCATTAAATATTGGTCTACCCTCAACTCTATAGGCCTGAGGATGTAACTGAATCCCATGCTTAGGTCTATAGAATTGAAAACCCTAGGGTTTAGGCAATAGTTTTACTAAAATAAATCATTCATACTTTCAAAAATTTAAAATGAAACACTTTACAAAACCCATAATTATTCTTTATATTTTAACCCATAACAATAAAGGTGAATTGACCTAATTATCTAGTTGTTTTAGTTCCAAAATACAAAGTATTATCCTTTTCTCCTTCAGCCAAGCTCGAATACTCTTTCTCATCTCTATAGTGTTCTTGTTTTCCCCATTCCTTCTCTTTCTTATACCATTCCCATCATCTATGAATGTCCTTCATGAACTTAAATATCTCCTACTGTTATGCAAGCTACCCATCATGCAAATTCCCTCATCAAATCCCCACTCCTTTACTTCTATTCAACTTGCAGTCAAAACTCTATATCTAGGCATGGTGGTAGAATAAATCTCCATTATTCAATTGGTGAGGTCAAACCTCAAAATCATAGAAATAAAAAAAAACATAAACTATAAATTCTTTTCCTTTTTACCCCTTTAAAACCTTCCAAAGATATAAACTTCATTACTTTTAAACTTCAAAATATGCCTATTATTATAACAACCAAAATAATCTCAAATTTTTTTAGTTTGTTTAATTTAATTTGATTTGGGGTATCTTAAATCTCTTGTATCCTATGTAATGATTACAAAATCATGTAAGGTGATCCGTCCAAATAATATAAATAAAAAAACTAAATAATATAATTAACACTCATGCTTTAAAAATCATAATGAAATCAAGATTAAATAAAAAAATAAAATCCTATGATTATTTTAATGAAAAAAAGAAAACCATCATGAGTTTAATACTAATAAAACCATCAAAATTTCATGACTCATCTATGAAATAAGAATCAACTATTACCAAACAACCAATGTAAGTAGTATTCATTTTATCATGCAACTAGATGTGGTGATTTTAGGTTTGATGGAAGCCTCATAACCCCCAATGTAGGTATCTTCACCCCCATCTCTGATGATACTCTACCTTTATATTGAATATGGAGGTGGGAAGGTCCTAAAACCACCTGAATCAAATGAATGGTAGTTATTATGAAATCATAATAATCATCAACCTATAACCATAAATAAGTTGTTAAATACAAATAATCTACAAATAAATCATCATGATCACAAAGCATGATAAAACATATGCAAAAAATATAAATCAAGATAAATATCACAAAATAATAATATAACTATCACCTATACAACATATTTATGTCCAAATCAAACATAAAATTAGAGATATAAATCAACAGTCTCAAAATCAACTATTAATGCTTAAACAATTTGTAGAGAAATTGGATATCACATCTTTCCCTCATAAAATAGGTCATCATCTTGATGAAAATTATTTAAACAATAGTTCTAGAAATAAAATAAATTTTTAACAAAAATATAAATAATGTTTAGTATAAATATTATTTGAATAAATGAGGAAATAACCTAAAAAATTCCTCATAGTCCTCCCACGTAGTACCATCCTTAGAATATTGGTCCCAATGGACATTTCACTGTGATACTTATCTATTACATAAGATAAGCTTATGAGTATCAATCATTATGTTTGGTTTTATTGTGACCACCCCTAGATCCTGAACTTGTAATGTATTCCAATCCAAAACATGTGTAGGATCAATAATATACTTCTTAAGATAAGATACATGAAAAATATTATGCATTTGAGCTAAAGTTGGTGGAAATGCAAGCCTATATGCTATGTAATTTATCAATTATATAACCTTGAAGGGTCCCACATATCTTAGTGATAAATTTACTTATTTTCCAAAATTTATTCCACTCTTTTGGGGTTTGACCCATAGAAAAAAATTGTCTCCAACTGAGAACTACCTTGTTATTCTTTTTAGATCTGCATAGCTTTTTCTACTTATCATTGGTGTTGTCACCAAATCTGACACCCTAGAGGAGTTTTTCAATCTTAATATAATATTTGAGAAACATGGTAATACCTCTAAGCCTGTGGTTTGCCTATAGTATAGGTAGACCTCTAGGTTTGAGGGTTGGCTCCCTAGATTGATCCTTAAGTGCTTAACACCTACTCTAACTGATTTCCTGTGTGAAAAGGGGTAGAAATATGCATGAAAGTAAAATATTCTAAGGGGGGATATACCATGAATATATCCACACGATCATCATACTCTTGAAATAATAAACAAGACCTACTATATGTAATAGAAAATGCATCATATTTATAAATTGATTTTATCTCAGAGAAGATAGAGCATACTTATACTTCTGATTGGGAATACATATGCTAAGAAAGATCATGACTAAAATGGGGATCTGCTAAACCCAATTAGGAGATCAATTGTCATAATACACCATATGAGGTAGGGTTCCAAATCATACAGTCTAACACAATCATGCAACAACCCTAAAAGAGTCCTAAGGTTTACTATTTCACCTATGCTGATAAACAAGAAAGTAAATCTAATCTAGTGCACACCAAAGCTTGTGGCACAAATTAGGGGTTAAAAACAAAAAAAATAACTAAACTAGACATGCATAGAATACATGCGATCATGTAAATGTATATGAAATCCTAGTTCATGGGAAGAGAAGCATAACTACATTATCTATCTACTCTTATAGAGGAGAAATAAAGTTAGGAATACTTACCTTTGAAGACAAACCCATCGAGCCTCAATCTCTCCCTTGGCCAAGGTGTTTTACAAGATATTGTTGTGATATGTAATGATAATAAAGATAAATCATCTCTAGGCTACAAAACCTATCTATGCATCCAACATACTTATCCACAATACAAGATCCATATCTCTAAAGAAAGTATGGAACCCTAAGCTTTATTCCTCAAGTAGAATAGTCAATAAGCAGATGTTTGTTTGTACTTACTCTTCTTAATTTTTCTTTGTTAAAAATGGTTAGAAATGAACTTATATATATATATATATAACCTTAAACCCTCCAAGAAATGTCAACCGTATAGGATTGATCATGGTCAACCTTGTATGTTTTTGGGGATAATTCACTAGGTCTGAGCTAGGTCGGTTGAAAGGCTAACAAACCCAAAAAGTGAAAAATACCCCTAAATTGTATAGGGTTGACCATGGTTTACCTAGTATAGTCGATAGTCCAAAAGGGAATTAAAGTAATAAAAGGAAGATGGAAAGTGGAAAATGATTGGAATGGGTAGAACTGAAAAGAATAAGCTTAGGGTTAATAGTTTTAGGAGATGAGTGTGTAAATTACAAGTGGTAAAAGAGCCAGTAATATTATGAAGCACTAATGGTCTTCCCACCCCTTTCTTGGTGCACCCCTTAAGGTATACACTCAAAGAAATTGAGACTCAATAGGTTCCTAAAAGATACAAAGTGTTAGTAATCAATAAAATTTTAAAAATATTATGTGTATACATATCCTCACACGAAGTTCATCACGTGTCACATAAGTACAACACATGATGGTGCTTTAAGATAGAACATGATAACACACAATGATAATGCTAAGTAAAGTGTAGTAAGTAGAAAATAAGATGAAATAAAGGACATAATTGAAAAACACATAAATTTACTTACCTTAGTTTTGTAGATAAATAAGTAGATTGTAAGAAAAAGTGAACACATCTAATATGAAGAACATTAGGCAAACTTGCAGAAGTTAGTAAAAAAAATAACCAAAACTAGATATTTTTGTAAAATAGCCATATTACAGTGGAAAATAATCTCTATGTCATCATGAATCCAATACATTTAATGGTTCAAAAAATGGATGAGTAAAAACAAAGATATAGACAAAATAAGGAATCTACCAGATAATAATTCAAGAATATGTATTTTGAAAAGTGTTTTTAAATAGGGAAAAGATAACTCATTTGTTGTTTTGACTTATGAAAGAGAGAAAAAAGATCTCTAGATATTGAATGATCTAGGATGGCAAGGAGATGACGAGTTAGATATCTTTAGAGGTAGTAGTGGGTGCACTACAGGTATGCAATTGTGAATCTCAAACTAGTTTTTGAAATTTATATTGAATTAAATGTATTTTTAGTAATTTTAAATTTTAAGCATTTCTATATGTTAGAATGAGAGGAAATTAGATTCTAGGGGTAGAAAATAGAAAGAAAATAAATGTGTTTAGAGGAATTAGGAAGAAACCATAAAAATGCATTTTTTTAGCAAAATGCAAGGGGTTGACAGGAAAAATGAATTGGGTCAACCTAGTAGGCTAAAACTAGGTGGAACCCATAGTGCCAACCCATTAGGTATGGGTTGAACCTATACATTCTATAGGCTACTAACCTAATGTAGTTTGCTAACTAATTTGCAAGGTCCAAGATGATAATGTAGCATTAGTAAGGGGAAAAGAAGAGGGTTTGACTAAGATTTTGGAGTCAACTAGGGCAAAAATAGGGAAATTTTGGTCAAATAAGGTTGACCAAAGAACTAGAATAAACATAAAAAATCATGTAGAATTTTGAAAGAGGGCTAAAATGGCTTGAAATGAATAAAAGAGGGTAAGAAAGACAAAGTAGGCTAGAAATAGGGTAAAATGAATAAAAAATGAATAAGTTTAAAAGTAATTAAGCTTATTTTTAATGTAAAAGTGTAAAAAGAATGTATTTTGACTATAAATGACATGAACAAACTGATACATCCTTTTTTGTTTATTGGTTATAAAGATGGTAGAGGTTTTGGAGATTGGTGGATGTGGCTTGGTTAATAGCATTATTAGAGTGATTATCAGATAGAGATAGAGCTATACTAGTATCCATAGGTCTAGGAAGCATAACTGATATGTGAAGGATCCCCATGAATTTAGATATGTTAGTCATGTTCCTCAGTTGTTGGGAATGATTTACTAACACCATCAAATGGGAGGTGGATGGGGATGTGATAGAGGTGACCATCACACTAGAGGATGTCCATACCATCCTTGATCTACCCATACTAGGAGAATAAATGACCATAGTGATACCAAATAACATAAAGGAGAGGAGAGTGTTAGCCATGTGGGCTACAAGAATAGAGATGATTTTAGGAGGATGGAGAGTTAGTATGGATGATGCATATGCATCATAGATTCTAGATATCTTGAAAGCTATGATAGGATTTATGACACAGTGAGTGCTATGTCACAAGTTAGATGGTAAGCTACCACTATTTATTGTAGCTTTGAGTAGGATGATGCTGGATGAACAAGTTCTATATGATCTATGATCTATCATCTAGGTCTATCTCATACATGATCTGTATGAGATGCTAGTTAGAGGGTAGAAGAATATGGGAATAATCATATTGCTAACAACTTATATATATGAGATGTTTCTTATGTATTGGTTAACTAGGTTGTCCCATGTGATCGATGATAGGTCACCTTGAGTAAGGAGATGTAGAAAGGACCAAGTAGTGTGGGTTATGCCCCACATGCCAATGTTGTAGTCAATGAGATATACAAACATAGTGTGGCATCCATATGAGCACATAATGATTACATGGGTGAGATGGCACATAGTTGCACCAGTGATAGAGAGGATAGAGGTTATTAAACACTACACCTGGTGAAGAGAGACATATCTAGTGGCATAGGTACCAAGACAAATGGGCCTACCTCATCCAATGACAATGATATTGATTCCCAAGTAGTGGGCTTAAAATTTGATTGTACTATGGGGTAGGAGAGGACTAGGATGATAGATAGTGAGACCAACACTCTAACCATGTCATGAATTCTATGGAATGGTTGAGCATGATGGGGAGTAGAGTAAGAGGATAGAGAGGCTAAGGTAAAGATACCAGATGTATCACTACTAATTCTGTAGTTGGAGGAGCTATGACCACCAAAGACATGATGGTGATGGAGGCAATAGGAGATAGAAGAGATCAATGTCATCTTTAATGAGCTAACAAAGAAGCTAGAGGAGGGATAGATGATAGAGAGACCATTTAGGTGTAGGCTAAGGTAGATGCAAGCTATGATAGAGGGATTTGAGATGAGGAGGTATCCTATAGAGGAGGTACTAAGAGACCACACAAATGGGGAGACTATGTTAGGTGGTTGCATGGATGGTGAGACCATAATATCCAAGACACAAACATGTAAGAAATGATGGTTAAATTATTTCTTTAAGTTTATATTTGTAAGTAGAGATAGATAGATAATTTGAGATATAATAGTGATCTAATATCCATCTGGTGTGATTTTGTAGATGTAAGATGAGAGATGGGGTCCTTGGTGAGGTGAACAATCCATGACATCCTAGATGAGAATCTATAGCCATATAATCCTACTGCATTGGAGGACCCCATCATACAATCTACCCCAGCTCAGGTGGTCTAGTTTAGACTAGATAGGGAGGTAGTGAGATAGATATGGGTGCAGAGAAAGAGGATGTAACCACTAGAAGAGATAGGTGTAAGTGAGATGTGATCATGGAAGGCCCTCGCTAAGGAGAGAGCTACACATCTAGCCATAGTAATATAGATGAAAGAGATCTAGACCCAATCGATGTAGTCATATGTGTAAGTAGCACACCTATAGGGATAAGTAGAGGGATTAAGATTCTAAATGGCCTCCTTACAATGTATTATTTAGAGGAATTAGACTGACACCTCAATAGGTAGCATGGATAGGCCATGAGATAGATAGGATGGGACCTAACCCTAAAGCTAGAGAATTTTATATGGTTGTATTTTTTGTATCAAATTCATGATATATATATATATATATATATATATATATATATATATATATATATGGATCATTTTGTCATATTATTGTTAGTTGTCATTATGGTTGAGGCCATGGATGCTTTGGATATATTTATTTATAGAACATGTATTTAGATTTGTTTTATATGCTATGGGAAATATATGAAATGTGGTTTCTTTTCTAGCATTACCAAAAACACATGCATAGTTTAAAAAGAAACAAGCAAAAAAGTACTTGGAAAAATATAATCAATCAATAAAATGTGCTACACACTATTTCAAGCTGGGAAATGTGTAATAACAAGAAATGACTAAGTATAAAGAACTAAGAAATGGTAAAACAAGATGGTAAAAAGGGATTTGTTTTAAAACTAAAGCGAAATATTTTTGCACCAAATTAAAACAAGTAAAATCATACTAATTCATGTTGGGAAGTATAAAATAATGTAATAAAATAGAATCTATGTAAAAGGGTACAAATGATATAAAAACAAATTAATTAAGTCAATCAATTATACTAAATCATGCTAGGAAGTATAAAAGAAGAAAAAATGGCTAAAGATTGGTCTTAAATTGATCACACTAATTCAAGTTGGGAAGTATGAAAATTTCAATAAATGGTTGTATTATTACATGCATTTGGAAAATAAATATATAAAAAGGTGAAAGAGTAATGAACTAAGAATAAAACACACTAAATAAAGCTAGGAAACATGTCGATGACATGTAACTTCATAATCAATCAAATCTTATCTCATATTTGACGCATGTAATTTTGTTTGTGACTTGGGTATTGGAAAATTTTGTGAGGAATGTTGGATCCTATCCATGGTCTTACACTAAAACTCACAAAGAGAACACCACTGGGGTGGAATAAATAGTAAAAATCAAGTAATCAAGGATGTAGGTAATATGAAGGAAAAAGATAGTAATTTGTGAGGATGGTTGGGTCCTATCTTTGGTCTTATAATGCAACTCACAAATGAAATCCCAAGGGGAGTGATTAGTAGACAGAATAGTATTTCTCAAGAGGAAATATGAGAGATATAGGGAATGAAAAAGGGAGTGTAAAAATCAAGACTTGGACATCTTGTAAGAAGACCTTAGGAGATAAGAGATATACTAAAGACATGAAAATACACTAAGTGACTAGTGGTTGTCTATGTTTAAAAGAACCCTGTTTGCTATAAACGCAAAGCTTTGTAGGCAAATAAGCATGCTACTAAGATCAACTCATGAAGGTAGATTAATATAATAAAAATAAGATGGACCTACCTTCCCATTATGTGTTCTTCATTTTTTATGACCTCTTACAGAGCCATCAATTTACTATGAAGATGGGGTACTTATGTGAGAAAGTAGGTAGCACTAAAAGATTTTTTTATTCTCGTCTTCTAATATACTATCCTACCACACCACAAAGGACCTCAGATCTACTATGAAGCCAAATATAGAGTTTAAGATTCAACTATAAGAAGGATATGTGCTTTGATTCATGTCTTTTAGTGTGATTGGACTTTTAAGAATAATTTTACCTTTTGTATCATTACCTTTTATTTAAATAATTTGGATTTTAACTTTTTATGGATTTTTAAAGATTCTATCAGAGTTGTTGCTAGAATCCGAATAACGTGAGTGCAATGGAGACGTGATCACACAAGATGAACAAGTACACACCACATAGATGCCAAAGCAATTTGAAAATAACACAATAAAAGAAATTTCACAAGATAAAATAGAGAAAACCAAAATCTGATTAGCATGGAATGGCCAAAATGAGGACTAAAAATAGGAGAGTACGAAATTAAATCCTCCATAAAAGGTAGACAAGGCACACCAAGAATAGTCAATAACTCCTCCATGAAAGGTGGTGAAAAGGTGCTAAGAATAGAGAAGTAACTCCCAACAAAGGAGTTACTTATGACATTCTTATGACACATCTATGACACACACCTCCACATAAGCTAACCTATCCCACAAATGTAGGAAAACTCCATGTATGCACAAGAAATATAATTTACCTAATTAATAAATAAGGAAAAACAAAAACTTTCACTAATACCCCCCATAAGCACAGCTTAGGTGGGTAGTGTGGAAATATAAAATGGGTCTTGACAACTAGGCCTGATGAGGTACCCATGTACAAATGCAATCTCCCATAAGATAGAGAAAAAGACAAAACCCGTAGGAAAAAACTCCCCCCGCAAAATAGAGACATAAAATAAAATAAGAGGCTAGAAGTCCCCCCTTGAAGATGATGCTACTTCAAATGTAGACCAGACCCTAAGAAGAGCTCGTAGATGAATGAACTTGCTCTTAGTGAAAGGTTTGGTAAAGATGTTTGCAACCTGCTCTAAAGACTGGTAAAATATCAAGTCAATGACCTAACTTGAATAAAATCTCAAATGAAATGCATGTGAATCTCTATGTGTTTGGTCTGCTGGTGCTGAACCAGATTCATACAAATCTAAATGGTACTCTGATTGTCACAATAAATGATGGTGGGCTGCCTGATAGGAATGCCAAACTTAGAAAAAATCCCTTGAAGCCAAATAGCCTCAATAGCTACATTAACATCTCCCTTGTACTCTGCCTCTATGGATGATATAGTAATAACATTCTGCTTCTTGCTAGACCAACTAATAGGACCAGAACCTAGAGAGAAACTATAACCAGAAGTGGACTTACGACTCTGTGACTCACCAGCCTAGTCTGAATCTATTTATCTAACCAAGTCAACCTCTATGCCAAATATGTAATGAATCCCGTGTCTATGTGAACCCTATATGTAATGCAAGATCCTCTTAGCTGCTTTCTAATTTAGGTCATGGGGTTCTTGCATGAATCTGGAGACAAGTCCCACTGTATATGAAATGTTGGGCCTTGTGTGAGTCAAATAGATGAGACTACCAACAAGTTGTCGATACTGAGTGGCATCAACCAATGGTGAAGAATAATTAATCTCAAGCTTGACTCTTGATAGAAAGGGAGTCAGAGATGGCTTACAATTAGCCATGTGAAACCGAGCCAATAAGTCAAGAGCATACTTAGGCTGTGCAAGTGAAATCCCTGAATCTGACTGTGAGATATCGATGCCAAGGAAGTAGTGCAACAAACCCAAGTCTATCATGTCAAATCTATCATGAAGAGATGCCTTCACCACTGCAATAGCTGATGAAGAACTCCCAGTGATCAAAAGGTCATCAACATATAGAACCAAAATCAAGAGCGAATCATCCTACTGCAAGAAGTAGACATTGGGATCAGAATGGCACCTAGTGAAACCTGCTGTGAGAAGGAAGGAATCCATCTTGGCATACCAAGCCTGAGGGGCCTGTTTGAGGCCATAAATAGATTTCCTACGTTTGCATACTAAGGAAGAATTCTAAGCAAATCCTGGAAGCTGCTCCATGTAGATCTCCTACTCAAGGTCTTTGTGAAGAAAGGCACTCTTCACATCCATCTAATGCACATCCCAACCATGTGTTGTAACAATAGCCAAGGTGAGTCAGATAGAAGTCATCTTTGCAATGGGTGCAAAGGTCTTTGAGTAGTCAGTGCTTGCCACCTGTGAGAAACCCTTGGTGACTAATCACACCTTGTACTTATCAACTAACCCATCTGCTAGAAACTTGGTCTAATATATCCACCTACATTGAACCATCTTTCTTCCCTTAGGAAGTGAAGTCAAATCCCAAGTGTGATATTTGATTAAGGAAGAATATTCTTCCTCCATAGCACTATCCCACTCAAGTACCCCCGATGCCTCTTGAAAAGTCTGTGGATTTGAAACTGAAGCAAAGAAGGCATGTGGATCTCTCTGAAAATCCCCCTAGTACATCTGTCATCTACGAGATCTCTTGCCCAAGTGCCAGCACTCTCAAGTATCTGTCTAGCCCAAAGTGGCCCAGAAGTGGGCGAGTCAGGTGCTAACTCCTCATCCTCTGACTGACTAGAGGTGGCTGACACTGCATCACTATCCTCGCTATCTAAACTCAAAGAAGAAGAAGATGACTCTGGCTCAAGAACCTATTGTGGCTGATCTGAATCTGATGAAGAATCATCATGAAGAAGTAGATCTGATGAGGGAGAAGAAGTGTCAAGTGTTGATTCTCTAGGACTCTCCTAAAAATGGACACTTGTCTCGATGAACAACTCATGTGTGACTGGATCTAGAAGGTGATATCCCTTAATACCATTTGGATATCCTATAAAGATGTAAGGCTTGGATTGATATTCCATAGCTTTACATTTCTTCTTCAAAATGTGGGCCATGGCTAGGGATCCAAAAACCCTGAGGTGCTTAACATCAGGTTTCCTATTATGCCAAGCTTCAAAGGGTGTTATCCCTTTCAAAGCTTTGTGAGGAACCCTATTCTAAATGTAGCAAGCAAAATTGATGGCTTCAGCCCAGTACTGTGGTGCTAAGGATTTGGAGTGAATCATACAGCTAGCAATCTCTTTCAAGAACCTATTCTTATGTTCTGTAACCCCATTCTGTGAAGGACTGTAGGTGACTGTGCACTACAAATCAATCCCCTCTGTGGTGCAAAACTACTCAAACCTGATGTTGACATACTCCCCTCCATTATTAGTTTGAAGAACCTTGATGGATTTCTCACTCTGTTTCTCAACAAGAGCCTTGAAGTCTAGAAAATTTTCAAACACTTCAGACTTTTGTTTGAGAAAATATATCCAAGTGTACCTAGAGAAATCATCAATGAAAGTGAGGATGTACTTGGCCCTTGTGAAAGATGGTTTGGGAAAGGGTCCTGATACATCACTGTGGACTAACTCCAAAAGTTGTGAAGCCCTCCAAGCTTTGCCTTTGTCAAATTTTTCTTCAGGATGCTTCCCAAAGGAGCACCCCTCACAAAGTCCTTTTGAGAATTGGACACGAGGCAAGCAAATAACCATGGCATGTTTTCAAAGTTGCTCAAGATAGTGGTAGTTAAAATGGCCAAACTACTCATGCCATAATTTGCTAACTCCATCTAAATGAGTCAACAATGTTATTAGATAAGAATATGATGTAAAATGTGAGAAGGTGTATAACCTAGCTTGGTGATCTACCCTACCCATTGCCACTCTAGTATCACTATGCAACTCCCTGATAGACACTGAATCTAGTGAAAACTCAACTCTCATGCCCTGACCAATGTGAGTGATTTGGTACACTGATAGGAGATTCATTGAAAGAGAAGGAACACTTAGAACATTATTGAATGTTCTTCCTTCCATTTCAATTGACCCTCTCCTTGCAACAAAAACTAATGTGTCATCACCCAAACTAACTGAAGTCATGCTACAAGGCTCTAAAGATGAAAACTCAACTAGTGAAGAGCCCATGTGGTGAGAAGCACCCAAGTTAATGACCCATGAAGATGTTTTAGCTACAAGGGCCTTGCCCTTTTCTTTCTCCTTACCCTTTCCTTTTGCCTTAGGAGAATTTTGGTAAATGAATTTTGCTTGATGGACTCTGGAACACCTATGTTGTTCTTCTCTAGAAGATGAGTTAGGCGATCTATTTGTTTCTTCATGCACTTGTGTTCATCATGCCCTATCTTTTTACAATAGGCACACTTAACCTTCTCCTTCTTAGGTTTAGCATTGGAGGATGAAGACTCAGTGTTGTTTTCGGTAGGATTGGTGTTTTCTTTCTTCTTCTCTTAGTCCTTATTTTTTTCTTCTTCTCCTTTGTTGAAGTCTTATCCTTACCATTTCTAGTTATCAAGGCTTGGGGTTGAGTAGACTTCATTGTGCCCATCTGAATTAGCTTATCTTGTTCCCTAGTCAAGTCGGTAATGAAAGAATCCAAAGAAGGCATTTTCCATGTAGTGCCAAGGGCACTTTTTGTGGCATGGAAAGTGGAGACAAAGATGGAATAACTTGGACCTAACTTTGAAAGAATAGAAAGAATGAGTTGATCATCTTTCTTCTCTATCCCACATTCTTTCAATTGTAATCTAAGGGCCTTAAACTTAGTGAAGAAGTCCTATAGGGTGTCAAAGTTGCTAGGACTTAGACTTATGAGTTCATTTTCAAGCTCATGACCTCTCATCTCATCAAGCTTTCCAAACAACTTTTCTAAGGTGTCCCATATGTCATTAGGATTTTGGGAGGATTATAAGTGGAAGAGAATTTTTGGAGACACAGACAAGCTCAGTAACCCAAAGGCTTCATCACTATGATTGTACCACTTAACCTTTTTAGCATCTGTGTTGGGTTCTACTTCTGTGCCCATGGTGATCCTATACAACCCTTTGATTCTAAGAATGATTGACATTTTAACTTTCCATTCATGATAGTTGAAAGGTGTTAGGGGTTTAATTTGAAAAGAATCCATTTTTAGCTGAAATTAGGTGAAGCTGTGTTGATTGCAAGTTGTGAATGTATGCAGAAATGAGAATGAAAGCAAGTTGTGAAAAGTAATCACACCTCCTTGAAATATTGAGCCCCCCCCAAATATGCAAGTGCATGCTCAAAAGATGTCTAACTTAGCTGAAAATGCATCTTATAGCAATCATTGCAAGACTAAAGCAAACAGGACGTCAAACTCAGCCGAAAATGTTTCTCGGGAGACCCAAATTTTTGGCACTTTATAAACTAGTGCATTTTTGAAAAATAACAAGTCTATGCTATGGAGAATTGAATTACAAGCACTTTTGCAAAATATGGCACCCAAAATTGAGCTACTGTTTGCAAGATATTAAAGTTACAATCTTCCCGTAAACTAGTGTTTTTGCAAAAAAAAGCACTAAAACATTAAAAAAATGTCTGTTATGGGAAGAGAAAGTGGCCTTCCAACCACTCATTGGATTCAGCATGAAATGATAAATCCAAATGAGGTCTTTGTGAGGGGGAATTGGCCTCCTGGCAACCCGGGCCTCACCCTTCGTCTTCATAGGTCGAAGATACAAGTTTTAATTGAAAATCCCCAAAATACAAAATTGTGTAAAAACTTTAATACTCAGTCAAATTGACTGATTTTTGTTTTAACAAGCCAATTTTTCACTAAAAAAAATAAAGAAAAGAAAGTTTGGACAAAATGGCAAGTGTCTTAGGGTGCCACATGGGAAGGAGGCGCCTTTTTCAAGAGATAAAATAGCAGGGAAAATTGTCTTACAAACAAGGGCGTAGTTCTGATTTTGTTGGTCAGAAAAGACAAAGATATTGAATTTGCACCTTGCATATTTCAACGTACAACAGCAAAACAGAAGAGAAGAGACAGGCAAGTGCAGAAACAAAATGCCTAGTGACTTGGGACGCCAAACCAAAAAAAAGAGCCCCTGATTTTGCTTAAAAAAACTTGCAAACCTGCTGGAAAGATGTCGTACAGCCAAATGATGTGGCTGGAATTGACAGCTATTGCTGCTCCTTGTTGGAAATGAGGTTATCACATACCAGAAGTGTGGCATGGCAGAAGGAATCAGTTGAGTGGCGTGGCAAATAGGGGTGTTGAAGGCATTGTAGAAAGGAAGCACCTTGGTGGAAGAAAGCCAGTGTTGCGCCTTGCTGGAGCTGAAGGCAAAAACTAAGTGCCAACCTTCCTCTTTCTACTGTTGAGTACAACACCTTCTTCAGCTGTTGAATGCTGCTCCCTGAAGTGAATACAAAAAAAAAACACCCAAAGGCCAAGGATTTCCAAGGAAACTACCCAAAATTGATATAATTTTTTTTTATTTTTGATCAAATCTAAAAATAAAAAATGAACTCCACTCCTCTTGATTTCAAAATAAGCTAAAAGCATAATCACACACAAGATTACTGGGAAAGCTCTGATACCATATCGGAGTTGTTGCCAGAATCCAGATAACGCGAGTGCAATGGAGATGTGATCACACAAGATGAACAAGTGCACACCACATAGATGCCAAAGCAATTTGAAAATAACAAAATAAAAGAAATTTCACAAGACAAAATGGAGAAAATCAAAATCCGATTAGCATGGAATGGCCAAAATAAGGACTACAAATAGGAGATTATGAAAGTAACTCCTCCACAAAAGATGGACAAGGCACACCAAGAATAGTCAGTAACTCTTCCATGAAAGGTGGTGACAAGGTGCTAAGAATAGAGAAGTAACTCCCATCAAGGGAGTTACTTATGACACCTATGACACATCTATGACACACACCTCCACATAACCTAGCCTATCCCACAAATGTAGGAAAACTATATGTATGCACAAGAAATACAATTTCCCTAATTAATAAATAGGGAAAAACAAAAACCTACACTAATAGATCCATCCTCCATATGGATATGTAATGACCAATCATGAGAGATGTAGTGATACACATGAATGAGCTGTAGGCTAAAGTTAAAGGAAGCTAAGTAACCAATGACAAAGAATGAATAGGATACTTAGGCTTGATAATGAACTAGCATGTGATCTCAAGTCTCAACCATGTATATGATTAGTTTGTGAAAAAGGAAGAAGGGAAAAAGGAGATCCAAAAAAATGGACCATTGTAAGGAGATAGTAATGAGTAAGATTGATTGCTAACTGATCACATAGTAAAAGGGGGATAATGACCAAAAGGAACAACGTTTGTATAATCAAGTCATAATGATAATTAATCATGAAAAATGGAGATAAGAAAGTGAACAATTATGAAGTGGAAAAATAAGAGTTTTGATAAAAACTCAAGCAAAGGAGAGAAAGTAATGATAAAAAAAGACAATCATATGTGAAATAGAAATGATAAGATAACCAAGGTATAGTATAACAAATAAGAAATCACCATAAATGATAATGAAAAATTTGGCATAATGTCAAATGATACAATAGATAGATAAAGATAAGATTGGATCACACATCCAACCCAAATGAAAATGTGAAATCACCATGTATGTGCTCATAAATATTGATAAATCTACCCACACACATTATCCAAGACGTGGAATAAATCTTTATAAAGCTAGAGATGAATTTTTTATAATGTCTCATCAATATTTAATGAATACTGGGAAAATATTTCTCTTCTAATCTCCTACAAATAAAAAGTAACAATGCTCTAAGGATCATGTTGAGGAGGGAAATTAAGGGATGGTTAAGAGAATACATGAGAGTAGGCTCTATGGGAGATGTAAGAATCTCTTATAGATAAGGATCCACGGGTGAGGGAAGGTCTACAAGTGAAGGAATCATAAGTGGAGGCACAAAAGGTGGTGAAGGGACCACAAGTGGTGATGGAACCATATGAGGTAGAGCCATAGGAGAAGGAGGAGCCTTATTGTGGGAATGACTTGTGAGAGGAGTGGTAGAAGGTTTAGGAATAGCTATAATTTGCTCCTTAAGATGTTGTTAAAGGATGTAATAATGCTCGATATGATGGGTACTGCATAGATGCCATAGCTAATATACCTCACCATAATTGGGTAGATATTAAAGAATTACCTTCAAGTGGGGTATGGATTTATCTGATGATAGGGAAGAAGGATGCAAGGTATCAATATATTATCACAACTTGTAACAATGGGTGGAAGAATGATTATCTATCTCATGGAAGCAACATATATGCTTGTGAGAGGTTTTAGTAGAAACACTCAAGGAAGGAAGTGAAATAGGAGTGGAAAAATATAGAGAACACTCATCAACCCATTTGGTGGTTAGAGAAGCCATCTTAAGCAACAAAAGTACACCATCACCAAGGGAAGGTGATGATGAGGAAGGAATGGAACTAGGCTTAGTAGAAGGAGCAATGAAATCAAAAATAAGGGTAGGCTTAACAATAATAAGAGTAGAAATAGGCTCAACTATAGAAAGAGTAAGAAGAGGCTCAACTATAAGGGGATCTACTAAGGGAGGAGTAGGATCTATAAAAGGTATAAAAAGAGTTACACTAACCTTAGGGGTAAACCAACTATAAGGGTTAGGGTACCTAGCAAAATGGTAAGGCCTAGTCATAACAAGATCCATGAGCATAGTCCTACATGGATCCTCAAAAATTGGAGGTGTTATAACCATCTCTACCCTATGATAAAGGGGAAAAATATGAAAATCAGTAACTATAAGTGAAGGAAAATGATGAGATGCATGAAAAGACTCAAGTAAAGAAGAATGATGAGAGACAATCTTGGCATCATAGGCTTGTACAATATTGCTTAACAATGAATCATTTAAGGAAAAAACATCATCATAATATAGGGTGTGAAGGTTAATGATGCAATTAGGGATGACCTTATCATCTAATGAAGTATGGTGAATAGAATGCCTAGTCTTGGTTAAGACTATGAGAATGTCATCATAAGGGGGTTTACGAGAGTGAGGTTGAAATAAAGTAGGAATATGCGAGATGATATGAGGTGAGAGATTGAAAGTTTTGATATTTAAGTTAATCTCATCAGGCTCATCATTATCAATGTCTAAGAGGTTAGGAGGAATGTCACCAATGAGCTCAAGATGCCCATTGTAGCCTCAGGTTGAATTAATAGGAAAGTCGAGGCATTGAGACTCATAAAATGGAATGCTAAGAAAAATTTCAAGAGTAAGAATCTTGAAGACACCATAATATTGGAATATTTTGAAATTAAAAGGGTTAGTATATTCTTGCATCCTATAAATGGCTCTATTTTGAGGGAATTTAACACATTAGCAGGTGGAAGAAGTAATAAATCTCATGTAGTGAGTCCATAACCTACCAAGAAATATGTTATAAGAAAAGGGGAAGTTAAATATCATCACCTTCACATAGATGGTGATAGGTTAGATGGTAATGGGAAGCCACACACAACCTAGAGGAGGCATTTACCTTATATCGTATCCTTGGCATGTGTTACATGTAGACTTGAGATTGTATTTTGAATACCCAAGAGTCTTAATGAAGTCAAGAGAGGAAACAAAAGTGTCAAAACCCTAGTCAATCAATGCATTCTTAACTTGGATATCACCTATTTGGATGCTAATGAAAAAGGGAGTATCATCTACATGAAGAAGAATCTCATTGGGAATCATGAAAGCTATGGGAAATTTTAAGGAAAGAGAAGTGTCTATAGTTTCATCAACATTTATAGACATCTCTTCACATTGTTTTAATATAGTATCTTCAAAACCAAATAAAGCTACCTCCCATCCTACTAGAGTAGGATGAGGAACATTCATCTTGAATAGTATTTGTATAATATGGTTTTTATGACGTGGAAAAGTCCTCATAATCTCAAGGAACAAAGTTTGGGATGAGAAATTAATGATCTCCACAATGGGATCCCACTCATCATAGCCCATAAGAATGTTGTTAGATATAGGTGCATAATGGTTAAGAAGGTTCCCAAAAGGAGGATCCTAACTGCATTGAATTTTTTGTTGATAAAAACGAGAAGGTTTGCAATAAGGTTGTAAATTATATGCAATCTGAATTGCATGATGTACATGAAATAATCTTGGATTGAATAAGATAGAGCACACCTACACTTTCAATTGGGTACACATTTGTTAAGTAGGAACATGACCAATATGGGGATCCACTAGACTTGATTAGGGGATCACTTTTATCACTTGTCATAAAATATCATGCTAGGAAGGGTTCCAAATCCTATAGTCTAACACAATTGCACAATAACCCTAAAAGAGTCCTATGATTCAATATTTCACTTATGTTAACAAACAAGAAAGTAAACTATTATAATAATAAGAAAATTAAACTAATTTAGTGCACACCAAAGTTTGTGGCACAAACTGGGGGTTAGAACCAAAAAAATAAACAACTAAACTAAACATGCATAGGAGACATATACTCGCATTAATGTATATGTAATCCTAATACATGAAAGAGAAGAATACATACTACATTATCTATCTACTCTTATAGAGGATAAATAAAGTTAGGAATAATTACCTTTGAAGATGAACCTACCAAGCCTCAATCTCTTCCTTGGCCAAGGTGCTTTGCAAGAGATTATTATGGTTTGTAAGGATAACTAAGATAAATCAGATCTAGGCTACAAAACCTACCTAAGCATCTAAAATAATTCTCCATAAGTTAAGATCAAAGATTCAAATAAAATATTAAACCCTAAAAATTTATTCCTTGAGTAGAATGGTCAATAAGCAGATGTTTCTTTGCATTTTTTTGCTTAATTATTCTCTCTCTTATAAGATGGTAAGGAATGAACTTGTATATATAGTAGTATCTTGCCTACAAAATTTTAGACATGTCAACTGTACTAAGTTGATTGAGTCAATATAACACATTTTTAGGCTAAATCATCAGGTTTATGCTAGGTCAGTCGAGAGGATAACAAAACCAAAGAGCTAAAGTGTCCCCCAAACACACTAGGTCAACTAGGTTGACCTAGTTTATTGAATAGGTCAAAAGGTCAACAAGGAAATAAATGAATGAATAAATCATAACAATGACTGGAATGGTTAGGAAAGAGAGAAATAAGCTTAGGGTTCAAGGTTTTAGGAAGCAAGAGTGTAGATGGTAAGTGGAAAAAGGAACAATAATCTTGTGAAGCACCGCTGGTCTGACCACACCTTTCTTAGTTCACCCCTTAGTGAATGTACTTAGAGAGATTGAGACTCGATAGGTTATTTTAAGATACAAAGTGTCAATAATTAGTAAAATTTTTAAGATATTATGTGTATACATATGCCCCAACTGAAGCTCATCACGTGTCACGTAAGTGTAACATAGGATGGTGCTTTGGAATAGAACATGATAACACACAATGTTGATATTAAATCAAAGTGTAGTAAGAATAAAATAACATAAATGAAATGATATAATTGAAAAACACGTACCTTTAACTTACCTTAATGTTGTAGATAAATAATAAGACTACAAGAAAGTGAAGGCATCCAATGTAAAGCACATTAGGCAAACCTATAGAAGTTAGTACGAAAAATAGCCAAAAATCATTTTTTTTGGAAGATAGACATATATTATTTAGTAGAGACAAAGACTAAGGAAAATTGACAAATGAGGATTGGTAAAGTAAGGGTTTATAATATTAAAGGAAAATGATTGACAAAAGGATGGCAAATGAATGGCATAATTATGGAAAATGAAGGACATATTATTGGAAAATGAATGACAAAAAGAATGACAAATGAATGACAAATGATAAGAAATAAATGACAAATGATTGGAAAGAAATGACAAATAATATGAAATAAATGATAAATGATATTGGAAAGAAAAGGACAAATGATAAGTAAAATATGAATGACAAAAAAGAATGTAATAGGAGTTCTACAATGATTGCATGGTCAAGAATGATAAGTGATAACATTGATCACTAGATGAGTAATGTATTACAAACCTTTGACTTCAAAATGACTTCATATTTAGTATATGTTGTATCATCTAATGGAACCTTTTCTAGGCTAACTACAAAATGGATGTTGGAAACTGAGCCCATCTGTGGATATTATCCTCAATTGACTCTTTCTTAATACTTCAAGCATTATAAGAAGGTAAATGATGCATTATTATATGAAGTCACTTCTAAATTGAATGTTGATTTAAAATCTAAAGGAGTGTTTGATGCAGCTTGGGAGGAAATTTCCCATTTTGGGTGAATTTTTATTTAATTCCTAAATTTCACATATATTAGAGTTGGTGGTTTCATAAAAACACTAGTCAAATTACCCAGGTACCCTAGTGACAAATGGATTCTAATGGAACTATATAGGTAGTTAGTGGAATTACATGATTTGCAGTCTAAATTTCACCATTCTTCAGTTAGTTTTCCTATTATTATTATTGGCCATGATCATTGGGCAAGTATTTATAAGGCTAAAAATGTATAAATATAGATGTACCATAATTACAATCAATCACATTTTGAAGCTAAAATGAATTTTGATTACAAAAGCATAACTCCAAACATATTTTCTCTTGAGTATATGCATATTCCTACACTTGAAGAGTTATGAATTATTTGTAGAGATGAATTTTAAGTAAGGAGAAGAGATAATAGTAGGATGAATAATGAACAAATTCATGCATTTGATTTATCCACCATTATTGAAGACATGGAGGATGAGGGACAAGCGATTCATGATTCTTATCATGCAATGGGAGGAGAGAATGCTTCACTTCCAAAAATTGACTTCAAGAAGAGTCAAGTTAAGACAATTACTAAGTGAACTTTAGTGTTTCTCACTATGAATTTAGCATGGCTTCTTGGTAAGGGCTACTACATGAAGGAGCCAGTAATGACATAATTGGGCCAAGAAATTTATAAGTGGTAAGTAATGAAAGGATAAATTATTCCAGAGCTCAAGAAGAAGTTAAAAATCAAGAATAATATTGATGATACATACTCCTTACTTAAAAAAAAAGGAGCCAATTCAACTAGTTACCCCTGCATCTCCTCTGGTCTCTTACAAAACCACTTTTACTTCTACCATTCCTACTTCTCCACACCAATCACATCTTCATATTCATTACCGGTGAAAAAAATTAAACCAATAGTGAAAGATGTAAACCCATCCACCCTCATGCCACCTCTAAAGTATACAAGTTTCAAACCTCTTGAGAAACCTATTCAAAAGGAAAATAATGTTCCCCCTCCTCTACCTTCATCCTCTCCACCTAATCCTCCTCCTCCTCCTTTTGAGGATTATCCCACTATTATTTGTGTTCATACCTAGAAAGAGCCAAAGTAGGTAACTTTTGGAGAGGTGATTGCATCATAAGAGGTATCACAATAACAAGTAATAGCTAAACCTAAAGAGAAAGAGAAAGAGGTAGAGAAAGAGAAAGACGTAGAGATAGAAAAAGAGAAATAAATATAGAAATAAAAATATGAACAAGTAGTTTCTAATGTTGTTCAAATTATTTTGGATGCACAAGAAGTTCCTTCTCAGGAGTTAGTGGTGAGAAATAATCAACAACAAATAGTGATTCATTCAGCCATCTCAATTGGTACAACTTTATCTTCATGGTTAGATTTCAAATAGCTCCAAAGTCAAAAGAAGAAATGAATTTGGAAGAAATAGAATTACAAATTTTGATAAGTCTTGATCATAAAGGTAAAAATCCCAAGAGTGCTAAAGTGAATTCAAATCTGATAATTGAACCTTTAGGTCAAAATTTTATAGAGATATCAGTTCTTCCATAAGGCAAGAATAAAAGTGAAGTCACTGAAGAATAATTAATAGTTACAAAGGTATCCCTTGGATAAGTCACTATAGAGGGCATGAAGTAGGACACATACCCTTATCAATGCCCTATTTTAGAAGCTAGATGAAGAGAAGGCTGATAAAGCCAAGTTAAAATAAATTTCTAAATTATGTGAAATAATTGCCAAGGTGAGAAAATCTACTCCATATCAATCATTACTTTTTGGAGATGTTTTTGATCATCAAAAAATAACTAAGGTAGAGTAAATTGGTGACAACGATAAATAAATTGATGAATGGATAGAGAAAATGTTACAAACTACACAAAAATGGTTTATTGAGGTCCCAAGTACTTTAGTTGATATTAAGAATAAATTGACATAGATAAAAATAATGATAAAGGAGATTGAAAATGAGAATGAAATCTCTGAATTATAGCAGGAAATCCTTCACCAATAAATTATTTAAGTGAAAAGGTTTTGATTGAAGAAAAGATTATTCTAGAGGGATGAATAAAGAAATCAAAACAAGAGGAACACCTTATATCTTTTTGCATGCACATTCTTATAACAATGCTTGAAGAAATGAAGATTTTGGAAGAAGATGCTCGCAATGTGAAAGTAGATCTAGAAGATTGCATCTTCTACCTCACTAATGTTTGGTTTGAGAAAATGCCAAGGACACCTCAAAAATTGCATAAACAATTCAAGCAATTAATTTAAAAGTTCATGACTCATTTCATAACAAAATATCGAGATGAGTTAATAAAAAATTAACAAGAGGTCAAGAGGCTAGAACCTAGGCTTGAGAAGGTGAAAGCTTATTGCAAGAAGCTAAACAAGGAAATAATGAGAATGGAAATAGAAAAGCAATCAGTTTTCAAATCAGATGACACAACCATCTAGTTCATAATGTCTCAACATATCAAGAAAAGAAAAAAGTGTAGATCAGAATTTCATGATTTAGAATGAAAAATTATGGTGTCTATTCTCAATAAATTCTTCTATATTCTTCTATTTCCTTATATTTTCTTCAAAAATGTATTTGAAGTAATTTTATTTTAAGTAATTACTTAGTAATTAGTTTCATTTGTAAAAGTTGTAAAATCAAGTTTCTTTGTAAAATGTAAGACTCAAATAATTTGGCTAGACACCATTACTTGAAGTTATTTTATAAAAACAAATTACTTAATCAAGTTCTATACAACATGCAAGGATATCTTATTTGATCCAAACAATGACATCAAAAAATCATTACATGTCATCAGCCATTGTATACCACACAGGAGAAGTTTTATGAGGACACCTCTCAATAGTTTTTAGATTTTAACATGACACATGGGAATTCAAAGAGTTGTCTCCTAATTCATTTTAACATCTGAAATAATATAATTAAGAGTGAAGGCTTGAATTCCAAAATAATGGTAGTTTTTGAATATCAATTGTAACTATTAAGCAAGAAAGTTAAAGTAATCTAAAACTTTGCACTTATATTTTTGGATGTTTTTTGTGTGAATGTGTTTCAAAGTAAATAATAAGAAAGTTTATTTCTTAATAAATTTATGTCTAAGGAGATATTTTGGTACATTTGTGAAGATTAAATGGTAAACTTGTGTTATCCTTAAATATTAGTATGAATTCCAATTTTTCTTAATCATTTGCTAAAAGAATTATCATATCTTGTATGTTTATTTACTTTGTATGGATACGATAAGCTTTGTGAAACTACTTGTTTTTAAGTACAAATTATTTATTCTCATATATTCTAGTCACTTCATTATCTATTTCTTAGAACTTCTTTACATATTCTATGAATTAATTGCTTACTTGCTATAAAATCACTCTGTTATGATTCATGAACTTTGTGATTAAAGTAATACCCTAAAATAAGAAAACTTGTGCATATCCTATGAATAATTAGTGTAAGTTGTGAATAACTAAAAGTTGTGAATAGCTAGTGTATATAAGAATTAAAATTATGGGTGATTCACTGTTAAATAAAGGGGATTTAATTCCATGACTACCTAGGTACTTTTGCTAGCCTACAAAATATCTAGCCAATAGGTACAAGTGTGGCTAGAAAGTGCCCTCATTTATACTAAACTCAACATGAAATGTTTTTGTTGTAGGAAAAATAGATGTAGCATACTTTTCTAGTATAAGACCATCATTTAAAATTGGTACAATCATCATGGGTTCTCTTAGAATAACAAATTCAATAGAGGAAACTCCAATGGATGACTAGATTTATCTATTGACATTCATAAACTAATCCTTTAATGACTCATAAATAAGAATTATTTCAAGCTCAACATTATATCCTTTGCAACATTTTTTTCTTTTTGTTGTTACCAAACACTTGACATTGAACCTCGCTTGCTTAGCCTCTTTTCATATCAATGCATTGCATATTCTATAATAGTTATAGTCCATAAGATTGTATCTTGAGGAATTTTTTCAAATAGTTCATGCACCTTATTGATGATTACAAATTATCCATACATATCTACCAAGGTACTTAAAACTACATCTAACAAAAATCCACTTTCCATTATGTTGATATGGATGTCTATATTCTATTCTAAAGGTCTTATTTTATCACAGGCTGGGAGTATGTTGGCAAAGATGAAGTGATCAAGTTAGACACCTATTCATTATGTTTGAATAAATAATAAAAAAACCTTGTGAGGTCACCCATGTATTCTATAATCTAAAATAATCACATTACATGAGAAGTTATCTTGATATGCCATTTCATCAAATAATTCATGAGTATCTGAGAAACCACTGCACTTGATATACATGTTGATAATCTTGTTTTGACTATGAAGCTTCAGGGAAGGATAAGTCTCAATTGCATGGGTTGGGGAAATAATCACAACAGTTGCATGGGGGTGAAGAGAGAAATTTATAAATTTCATAGATGGGAAAGTGGAAAACTTACACGACTAGGAAAAACTAAAAAAGGTTTTACAATTTTCATGGGAACTAAAAACTTTTTCACAAATTACCCAGGAACTAAGAATTTTTTTGAAAATTACATAGAAACCTAAAACAAAATTGTGAATTTCACCAAAGCCAAAAAACATTTTGCAAATTGCACAAAGACCATTTTTTTTTGCAATTTGCACAACTTATGAAAAAGGAATGTGTGTTTGCACAACTCATAAAAAATGAAATATTTTTTGCAAATTATAGGGAATGCTAGTGGATTTTTGTATAGAGTGTTAAAATAGGTTTTTAAATAATTCAAGATTAAAAGTGGAAAATTCGTAAATTTTTAATTAATCAATTTTTGAGTAATTAATTCAAAGATTTGATTTTTTCAAGATTTTAACATTTTTGGACCAAAAAAAAAAGCCATTTTAAAAAATTGAATTTTCACCACTTTTTCACCATTTTCAAAAACTATGATAGCAAACTGATATGTAAAAAGATGATATATTACAATGTAGATCTCTTGCTTAAATAGGCAAGGAGAACCAAGATGTAAGTTAAACTAGACAATGTGGGTCAAATCCTTACATGGGATAAAACTAGGTAAAGACAAATAATCTAGCTAGAACCTAGAAAACATGAGTAATAAGATACTTTAATAGTTTTTTGAAGTTCATCTAGTAGTTCAAGTTGGGTTAGTCATTCTTGATGATAGTATTCTTTAGAAACTATGTCCTTAATATAAATTCAAAGAGAATGAATTTGAAGTTACATAGGAATAACTACCTTTATGTCATAGACCAAAGAAAATGGAGTGGCACTTTTTGGATTTTGAATACTTGTTTGATAGGCCCATTATAGGAAAGAGATTTGGAGATGCTAGTCTTTCTAATTGCATTGACCACTCCAGCTAGGATTTTATTGAGAGTTTTGTTTGAGTCTTCAACTTGTCCATTGGATTTTGGATAATATGGTAATTAAAAACTACATGTGATACTAAAATAATCACAAATTTTTTGGACTTTATTATTTTTAAAATATTTTCCATTGTCTGTGATGATCTTATGAGGAATGCTAAAATGATAGATAATGTGATGGTGGATGAAATCAACAATTTTGTGTAAGTTAGTTGAAATAAGAGGAACAAATTATACCCATTTAGTAAAATATTATATAATGGTAATGATAAATTTGTGTTGTTGGGAAGATTTAGGGTTAATCTGACCAATGAGATCAAACCCCCACTGAGAGAATGGACAAAAGTCTTTAGCCACTTACAAAGCATGACTAGGGACATGTGATAAGTTTGCATGTTGTTGAAATTTAGGCATTTATTAATGTATTAATATCAATTTTTATTTAAGGTGGGTTAATAATAACCTAGTCATAAATTTTTTTTAGTGATGTCTAGGCCACTAAAATGTCCTCCACATATTTTGTCATGTGTTTCATTGATTTCTAGGGTTATTTTTGGACCCTTGAGGCATATGAGGAGAATACCATCAAAACATAATTTATATATAACACCCATTAGTATGATATAAAAATTATTACACTATTGTAATGTGTGTTTACTATTTTTATAAATATTGGGAGGGATTAGACCTAGTGAAAAATAATTGTATATCTGTGTGTACCATGGTTCTGATTGGCTTTATTCCACACTATAGAGAAAGGGGAGATCAATGTTAGTATAATAAGGTTGGTTGATTTTATTAATAAGAACAAAAAATTTATATCCTTGAGAGGATGATGAGATGAAAGAGGCTAGAGAAGCCATGGTATCATCAAACATGTTAGTTGATCATGGAGTGGTTTGAATCGTATAGAGATCAAATGATGCCAATAATTAGTTTACCAAGATTTTTTATTTCTATATAATATTATTTTTACATTTATATATTCTATCTATTTAATTTAACACTATTTATAATCCCATAAATACTAAGCATTTTAATTTTTAAGGATAAAACAATTTTGATGCCTATACTTAAGGATTCATACTCTACCATATTATTGGTGTAATCAAACTCAAGTTTGAATGATAATGACATAGGGGGAATTTTTGGAGGTATTAAAAAAATTATAAATCCCCCCCACACTCATATTTATATCCATCAAAGAATAAAATCATTTGATATTCTGTATCTACATGAAATAAGGAGGTTATAGTTTCATCAAAAAAATTGTAGTTAGATGATTGATTATTAGGAATATGTGCCTGTACCAACTAGTCTACAATGATTTTCACCTTAATTGATTTTTGATGAAGGGACCAAAGATCAAATTCAATGAGGATAATAAGTCACCTTTCCATTCTTAATTTTGATATGGATTTGAATGTAAGTAATTAAGAGAGTTGATGTTGGTAACTACATATGTTTTATGATTAAGTAAACAACGATGGAGCTTATAATCCATAAATACCAAAGTGAGACATAGCTTTTCCATATGCATGTAATGAGTCTCATACTCAAAAAGAGTGTGACTTATGTAATAAAATATTTTCTCTCTATGTTACTCATCTCAATGGGTAAGCATGCCACCTAGGGTGTGATCTATAACTGATATGTATAAGTAAAATTATGGGACTTCAATAGGAAGAAAAAGGATAGGGGATAAAGAAGACAATTCTTAAGGGTGTTAAAGTTTTTTTGATATGTATAAGATTGTCTTTCTTAAGAATGTGATGGAATGGCTAACATCGATCTAATGACTATGGGATAAATCACCAAATACACTACAATTTCCCTTGTAGAATACAAATATAATTAAGAGGATATGGTGGTGGCATTTATAAAATTTCCTTAATTTTATCTATATTGACTTTGATTCCCTAGATGGATACAATAAAACCCAAGATCTTTCCTAACAAGACCCCAAAACCACACTTATGGGGATTGAGATAGACTTGGTATTTAATTAAACAAGAAAATGTTATTTGGAGAATATATATATGATCTTTACAGAGTTTGGATTCACCAAAGAGATCATCCACATAATATTTAATGATTTTGTGGATTAGGTCATGAAATATGTAGATCATGGCATGTAGACAGGTTGTTCCCATGTTTTTTAAACCAAAAGACAAGACCTTATAATATAAATTTACCCATGGGGTGATAAAATAATTTTTTTGTTGGTATTCAAGGGAAATAAGTATTTGATTATACCCAAAGAATCTAGCTATGAGAGATAACATTTCATGGTTAGTTGTGAGGTCTACAAGCTAATTGATATTAGGTGGAGGGAAATCATCTTTAGGACAAGCTAGATTTAGGTCATAAAAATCAATGCAGAGACATAATCCCCCAAATGGTTTTGTGATAGGTAAAATATTGGACATCCATTGAGGGTAATCAATAAGTTGAGTGAAATTAACTGATACAAGACATTATAGTTCTTCCTTGACTAGCAGTGCCACATGCAGGTGCTTTTTTAGATTTTTTATTTTACTAGTTTAGCTTTGGAGATGATGTTAATGTTATGGAAAACTATAACAGGGTCAATACCTGGCATTTCCATGTAATAATGACAAAATCCTAGCTATGGTCAGCTAAATGTAGTGAAATCCTTGTGTTATTAATAATTTAAGGATTGACTAACTTTGATATTTTATGGGACTTCTTATGTCTTGATATTAATATCGATGGTGACTTTGTTTAAGAGACTAGGATTTTCATATGGAAGGGAGTTTCATAATTACTTATCTCCTTCCCCTAAATATGTTAAGATAGAGTCATATATTGACATTGAAAAATCATAAAAGATGGAAAATATTTCTCTATCATGTTAGGGATAGTTATGCAAATAGATCTAGTTTATTTATTATGTTTATATGTGAGCAGTCCTAGGTTGACATTATTGATTGAAAAAATTAGGTAGGATGGATATGACATTGTCAATTTCTAAAGGGGATTTGGTGTGAGGATAAAGATTATGAGATGATTAAAGGGTTTTTTTGAAACCTAGACCATGTTTTTCATGTGGTTTCTAAGATCATTGAGTATGACCTTATCCAATCCTTGATCATAATTACCTATGCCTAATCCCTTCCAATCACACCACTATAAATAAGTTTGTACAAATTTCAGCTTATCGATGAAAGAGAAACTTGATGAAAATGGTTTTGCACAGGATTGATTTTCATGATATAAATGGTATTGATCAATCCCTTCATATATTGAATGGGTAAAAAGGTGAGGAGGACCAAAAGTGATAATCTCTCCATGGTTAGGATAATAGAGGGGTTGTTTATCTAGGCATCCATATTCGTAAGGAGTAGGTAGGGTGTTGTGCACAAATAGATGATATTTCCCCAGTGAGTGTTTTTAAAGCATGGAGTTAAGGGAATAATTAGTAATTTAGGATGAGGGTATTGTTGAAATGGATGATGGTTCACTTGATGATGATGGGGTTGAATCTTTCATAAAAATTAAGACATAATTAGGTTAATAGGTTGAATTGCACATTTTGAACAGATGAGGATCTACTAAGACTATGTGGATGTTGCCTTTGTACTCTTAATTGAGGCATCAATGAAAAGTGTATGGTACATAATGCATAACATAGATCCAGGGATGCCCTAGTAGAATGTTATATTAAAATTCCCATTCTACCTCATAAAATAGCTTAGGGAGCATACGTTCACCTACTTAGATAGGGAGGATGACAATACATAACATATGATCTACCATGTCATCAAAGGCTCATAAAATAGTTAGGTATTGGGATATGATGATTTTTGTTAATTGGAGTTATTTTAAAGCATGTGATGAGATAATGTTTATGTTGGTGCCATTGTCAATCATGATCATTTTGGTCATTATTTGATTAACTTGGGTAGTGATGAATAAATATGGGTCATGGTCTTTAGGTTGTAGTGGAGATACTTCAAAATCATATAAGGTAATTGATAATGATGTCTTTAAAGATCTTATAAAAATGGATAGAGGTTGAGGTTCATCTAGATGTACCTAGATGGTCTATAGTGCCTTTATCATACCTTGGTAATGTTGTGAGGATTTTTGGATGAGTTAATATAAGAACATATTCATGGGAAGTTTGTGGACTTGCTTCAAAATTAGTATCTATATCAACTACAAGGAGTTATTATTATGAGCTATATGTAAACTAGAGACCTTTAGTTTTGGAGTGGATGGTTTAGAGATCTTTGTAGTTGAGGCAGTGGCCTTTGTAATGGAAAATTTGACTTTATTTGGATTTTGGGTTGTTGGGCCTTGTGCTTGAGACTGTGTATATAAGTTTATCATGTTATTTTTTAATAGTGGTTAGTTTGTTGAATTTCCATAGTTACTCATGTTTAAAAGAGTCATGTATTTATTGGAAAAGAGTTGGTCAGGGTTGGAGTCAAGGATATTAACCATGCTTTTTGAGACTTGTTCTAATTTTTATTGTAAAGGATTTAAGGTATATATCATATTAGTCTTAGAGGTTATTGTGACTTTAGTGTTTTGGTAAAAGAGAGGATCAATATAATACTATTCAATTAAGAGGTCATATTCCTCCAAGATATCCTAGATCATGTCTTTGAGAACATTGTAGCTCTTGATGTCATGTCTTGGTATCCTATGGTAGGCACATACCTTATCTCCCTTGTACCATGCCAATTTTTAGATATGAGTGTTAACAGGTTTGATGGGTGGTAATGTGATAATGGAAGTTTTTAGAAGTTGATCAAGGACGGTGGAATATGATCCCCATAATATGTCTTGTTGGGATTTTTTCATTATTTGGGGTATTGATTTTTGGATCATGTTGATTGTATGAGTGGTCTTAATGGGTAATAGAGTTATCTTAGATAAGTTTCATGGGTAATAATAACTCAAGGGATTGATATGGGGTGTTTGTGTTGGTAGTATGGGGTGATGTTTTTGAGCTAACTTAGGTCCTTTAAGATGTGGTTTTGTAATTTTTAATATTTATCTTAGAGGATGAATGAGGCCCTAATAAGGATGGATTAGTTTAAACTTGGGGCATAGTCATATTCCCTTTTTGAGTGATTTTAGAGGTCACATGGGTGTCTTCATAAGGTTTTTCATTTTTGGATGTTTGATTGAGTTCAAGACTTATAGGTAGGTATTGCAAGGCTTTACCTTTTGGCATACCAAGGAATATTTCCCATTTAGATAGAGTAACTATTTTACTTTTCATTGTTTCTAATTGGCCTTGAGCATGTTTAGATGGCACCTCCTCTATAGTATATCATGTAATGAGATCAAGGAGGTTTGAATGAATGACAAAAATAAGATTGACCATATTAATTTTTTGTAAGATATCTCCTATAAGGAGGTCTGAAATTTCTATTAATTTGGAAGAGGACTCAGGTGTACTACCATCATCTTTAGGTATAAGCTGATCATGAATGGTATTTACTACATGGGATTTATGATCTTGGGTATTTTCAATGTTTGTTTGTATAGAATTAGATGAATATGGATGATTTGGGAATGGTTGTATAAATATATTGAGAGATTGGTTTGAAGAATCATTTGGATTGTCTAATTGTAGTTCCCCTCGATCAATAAGGTTATGGACCAAACTCTTGAAATACCAACATCTATTAATATCATGACTAGGTACATGATGGTACGTACAAAATTTACTCTCTTTATAGCAATTAGGTTTAGGATGGGAGTCATAAATGAGATTGATCAAAGGGAGTTCAATAATTGATGATTTTAAAAGTTTATCCAAGATGGAAGCATAAGATTCTACCAAAGGCATGTATTACCTGGGTGGAAATCATGGTAAGTTTTTTTGTGGTTGTGTCTAGGAGGTAGAAGAACTTGGTTGGTTTTTTCTTGATGGACCTATGCATATCATCCATGCTTTAGGTATAATATTTTAAGACCTTTGATGAAGCCTTTACCATGGCATGTAAGTTAGAAATCCAAGCCTTAGAAGAAGGAGATGTTAATTTATGAAATAAAAAAATTAAAATTGATCCTTCCAAGAGGTCCAACAACTCTAAACCTAAAGGCACAACAAATGTCAGATTTCCCCTTGGTGATGAAATCCAAGTAGGTCCACCTAGGTCTTTTTATTTATTATTTGATAGTTTCATGGTTTGGTTGTGTGTGAAAGAGAAGTGTGACTATAATGATAAATTAACCCACCTAATTATGTTATGTGAATAACCAGAGCAATCAATTTGATGAATGAAGTTCTTTTTGGATTCCAAAATAAAGCTATATTTTTTTCTTTTTTGATGAAAACAATAATGAATAATTTTTTGAAATGCAAAATACAAAAGAAAAGTTTGAATGAAAATCAATGACTATGAGGCCCAAAAGGGTCCAACTAGGTGTGCCAGAATGTTTAAGTAGTTTTTATGTGAATTTATTTTATAATATGAACTAACAAAAATTTGAATGAAAAACAAGGTTTAGGTTGAAATGAGGCATACCTATAGGATTGGTTTCACATCATTAACCAAGCTATTATGAGAGCTCTTTTTTGGCTAGGAAGGAATACCTTCACACAAGTGAGAAAGTAGACAAGATGCATTAATAAAATGAGAGGGTGGATTGCTTGGTAAAATACCAATTCCAAGAAGGTGTAAGATTCCCTTCATAGATGTCGATCCACTTTTTTAGTAATTAAGATAATAAAAATGATAATGTAGACTATAAATATTTGTTGATAATTTGATAACATATGATAATGAGAATATCTATTCTTTCTCTATTGCATTAATGTAATCAAAATAATCAAGCCAATAATCTTATGTGACTTTGATATCTTCAAGGATAACTCTAGCATGACTAAGATGTCATCAATTTTGGGAGTGAACACAATTTCACAAAGACTCAAACCATGCACAATATCACTTTGATTAACAAAGAAGGGTTGGGGAAAAATTTGTAAATCATAAACATTGAGTATTTGATAAGGTTCTCTAGGAATGGTCATGTAAATGTGGAGTCCATATTTACAGGAAACCATAATGATTATAATAGACCAGGACTATATTAAAATTCTATAGAAATGGGATAAGATTCTACAACTTAATAGTTTTGAGATGGATAGATGCTGATTCACATAATCAATATCAATTTTATCAGGATCAATGTTGATCGATATGATCTATGTCAATTCTGGTAAAATTATCAATAAAATAAAGATGTTGATTTATGACTTAAGAAAATGGATTCCACATATAAATGAGGTGGATTAAGGAGTACACTAATGGTATTACTATACAAAATAATATAAATAACTAAACTATACTAAAATGAAACACATTATTAACCTTTAAAATGGATTTGGATGGTGCTATAGATAAGAGATGTATTCTAACTTTTGTAGAGTTGTACCAAAGATTCAAAGCTTTGATGAGATAGCCTAATATCTATACTTGAAAGTATTTTTAGCATTGTTATCTCTCAAGAATTTTATCCACCTTTCAACCTAGTTTTAGGATCTGTTTAGGTGAGCTAAGGCCATGTTTAAGTAATTGATGTTGATCGAATAGAATCAATACCAATCACGAGGAATTATAAATGATTTTTCCATTTTTTGTAAAAATGCATATAAAGTGGTTCTAACCATGTGTTAATTTGAGGAGGGGATTTGTTAAATTGTTTCATAGGTTTTTTTATCAAGGTTAAGTTGTTAGGGTATAAGGATAATTTAGATTTTATGGATTTTTAGTAGTTTTTTGGGGATTTGGGAGTTTGATAAAGGTAAATAGTAATTAATGAAGTAATTACTAGGCATAAATGTAAATAAGGGTTGTGGATAATAAATGAAAGGGATTTATGACATATAAAGAAACTTATTAGGTAGCATACATGAAATTAGTATCTATAATTATCAATTATATATTGAATCTTAATTTTAAAAGTAATACATATATTTATTGAGTGGATTTGATGTTTATAAAAGTCAAAATATGCATTGGAATCAAATATATTACATAAGTACTTTGATGGACCCTTCTCTCTAATAGGAGTTAGAGTAATCATATAGCCATTAGGTAAATTATTCAAGACACTTTGAGGATTTTCACTTAATCTTGTAATGGATTATAATATTTTTGAGGAAACACAAGCTTCTTGTATGATTACACTATAAAATTGACCACTTTATTTTATCATCATTATCATATTTAGCTCATAGTCATTGCTTGCAATAATGAGGCCTAGTTTTTTTTAAAATAAATTATGGGGAACATATGTCTCATATTTAAGCACATTTTGACCTAAATCAAAATACTAGTTGCATGAAAAAATTCATATAAATATTTATTTTATTTTGTATGTGTGGGAATACTCCCAAGGAGGATCTAAATTTTAGTAAACAGGTTGTCATTAATTTCTCTCATGAATTGGCTTCACCCAAACCATTTTTAGACCTTCATACTAAGATATAGGAAGTTATACATAATTAAGACCACCATAACTCTAAAATCATGAGTTAATGATTTTTAATGCCTAAACCACCATATATAATGATTGATATAAGTTGATCACTATAGAAACCTCAATTTCACTACTATGAATATCATCATAATTCTTGTCTTGAACCCAAAAACTAAGTTTGTATGTAAAGGTGGAATGCTGAAATAGGTCGGTATGTCAAAATAGAGCATTAAAACATGTTTATATGTAAAATTATAAACCTAAAATAGGTTTTTATGTAAAAGGATGAATTTATTTATATGGATTATAGAACAAAATTTCATACATGGTAACATCAATCCACAATATAAAAATCTAAAAGTGTTTTCATGAACAAAATTCATGACTAAAATGTGATCACCTATACCTTAATTTGATGTAAAATTACATCATTTGTATATCATAATATTAGAGAGTATCTAAACTATTCCTTATAATCATGTATAATTCCCCACATATGCCTCATATATGTTCAATATTATAAATCTTACCCACCTAAATCAAATAATCTGACACAATCTATTGAATATGTCCCATATGATTCACATAATCTTACCCAATCTACAAAATATGTCCCATCTGAATCATATAATCTGACCCAATTTCATCAACTTTTTTTTCATGGCCTAAATATATAAGACAATCCAAATGTATACCTCTAATATAATATGAGAAATGAATCTTGTGAATTTCTCATATAAAAAAAAAGAGTTATAAACACCATGTATTATATATAAAAATAAAATCATGTCAAGTATGTGTACAAACATGATAATATTTATCATCATAGAAATATTTGATCATTCAAGAACATATATATTATGTCATCCAATTCAATGGGAATACAAGTGTAAATGTAGAGTAGATATATCAATTACACACACTATGATACAACTCAAAACATGATAACAATAATGACATCACACATAATATAAGTATGCATGATATAAACCATGGCACCAAACTCATACTAATAGTAATATATGTCTCCACACACATAATTTTATGATCAATAAGCACATAAGAAAATAAGACATGACATGAATTTTACTCAACATGGACATGACATTGCCATGACTTGGTTTAGAGGATCCTCTAAAAAAACTAACACATGATATGATAAGACACAATAAATGCACTCATTAAAAATGTAGTAAAACATACATAAATTATCACACAATATCATAATCATCAATATAAATCATACAAATAACAATAAATTTTATTTTGAATAGTCAATTAATGTCATCATCCAATATAATAAAGCATAATATTCATATGAAACAACACTCTAGAAATTATAAGAAAAATATAGATGCACCTACTATATTTTTCTCCACATGCATTAGGGGTGAATTTGTGTTTAATACTTAAATTTAGATGTGGATATTATTTGGGTACATAGGGTTAATAATATATAAATGATAATGCATAAGAGTGATAATAAGATCTAGAGTAGGCCAATTAATTTCTAAACTCAGATACAACATATACTAAATTTATTAAAATAAGGTAGGATAAAAATAGAGAGTATAACTATGATAAATATAAAAATGACAAAGAAATAATGTAATTAGTTGTTCTAATTCTAACATAGTTTTAGATCTAGAAAGGTAGGAACTAGATTGAAATAAGATTCTAGAACAGTCACGAAATTCTAGATTGAGTGCCTCTAGAGTTGTAGACATTAGCAATAGCCTTAGATATTAGTATCAATGCTAATGTATGAACGAGATATAACTATCTTATATAAAATAACTACTATAAAAATATGAAATTACCTAGATGATTCTAGGATTATCTTTGCCTTCACTTTAGTGCATTTAGATTTGGGTCATGGACAATCATTCCCCATGAGTGATAAAACCCTAATTCTTCACTTTCATAGTGACCTTGAAAAAATGGGTTAGTGGGCTTATGATGTCAAGATAACCCTAAAGACCCCTGTAGTAATGGGTGTTTCCTACATATCCACTAATCTAAAGTGGGTGTCAAGCTAATGTAGTTCTTTCCTAATGTGTTGGCCCGTGTGTGCACAAGGGTACAATATGTGGAAAGAAAGTACAATAGTGACCTAGCTTATAACTTAGAAAATTAGGATCTTGGGATAATAATTCAATAATTTATATCTATGTATATTCTATCCCTATGATTGATATGAAAATAAGATAAAATAGGGAAGCTTAGCTTTATCGAGTGCTTAATTGAATGCTTTGATAAGTTGCCTTGGTCTAAGCTAGGTTAGGAATGAATGAAGAGTGATTCTAAATATATACGGCTCATATCAGGAAATATATCACATTAAATCACTTAGGTCAACCATTAAGATAATTTTCATATTAAAATTATATGACTTTAGGGCACTAGACAACTATGTCAAGGTAGGAAACTAGAGTTGATGTAGGGGTTTAGGACTAATTCTTGTGTCTTGGTAGTTAAAAAATAGGTATAGGCTTAAAACTTTTAGGGGCATAAAATAAACATATTTTAAGAATTATGGTAAATATAGAAGGTCTAGGTCATAAACATAAGATTGATCAGACCAAGAAATATGCCAATGGGTAAACACAGAGCAGATGTGAGACTTTTAAAAGTGGGAAAGGTATAAAACTAAGAATAACAGACAAGGTATAAGTTTTCTAAGTGTAAAAGATTGAGGTGTTATATAATTCATAAATATCATTTACATTCGCCTCCCATTTAATCTATAAATTAATTTTCTAGTTTAAATGAGAATAAATGTGTACCTAGGTGTGTATAACACACCTTGACTTTGTATGAGCCCAACTTAAGTGTTTTTCTAGTGACTGACCTATAATAAAGAACATGTTACAATATATGATTAGTGAATATAATCTAAAACTAAAAGAACAATGTTTAGGAGTACACTTGTGTAATGAAAACTTCCATACTTATTGGCAACTTGATTTTAAATATCTATCATTATGAATCATTAAAACTAATATTAGATAAAATATATAAATCTAGAAAGTGTTTATACTTAAGGATACAGATAAAGATTAGAAGGCACATGCCCCAAACCTTGGATAAAATGTGATTTTCCATCCAATAGTTGATATTATCACAACCATGTAACCCAATCATACTTATAATCTAGTGAGCATGAGTGAAAAAAATTAACCCATACCATATATTTTGTGAGGTTGGATGATGTAATCAATTTAAACCTATCAACTTGGCAAGATTGCGTGGTTTAATCACCTCAACCATACCAAAATTAAACCAACTACTATTGTAGATTGGCTTAATACAATTCATAATAGTCTAACTTGATGGGTGATGATAGTCCATAGAAGATTTATGAAATCTAAACCTGATTTAGATTTGAAAATATTAGGCACACATTACATAACATATACACCTTACATATGTCTCATGCTGAAATTGTGTATAACAATGGTACCAATGTTTAGAATTTTCCACAATTATGAATATGAATTATACAACAATGTGCTTTGGCCAATTTGTAATTTTGTAGAAGTGTGCATAGCATGTTACCATAACATTCCCCAACTATATATGGAGAAATATGAAAATTGATATAATGTGGAGTACATGTTTCCAAAACATGCCCCCACTGAATCTGGGTGTGTCAAATACTAAATAAGTGTGGAAAACATGCTTCCAAAGCATGCCCTCACTAATTTTAAAAATTGTTTAAAATGTGGAAAACATGTCTCTATGACATTACCCCATTGATATTCCTGCCATTTTGAGGTGAGGGAAGAATATAAATTGATAGTTACCTCACCTCAAAAGGATAAGAAAACTATATAATCTACAAATGGAACCATGTAGTATATAAAATAACATGTCTAGGTAAATGTATCATTAAAGTTTATAGAATAGTGTGATCACATGAATGCCTAAGATGAGTGATAAAGATCATGGAAACACACACACACACACATGTAATACAAGATCAATAAGAAAACAAACACACAAGAGTAATCAAAAGCAAGTCAACATATAACGGTCTTAGGAGACCATAAACAAGGGGAATGTTCAAATGCCACACAATTGAAGGGACATGACTTATTCAAATATCTAAAAAATAAAGAATGACATATTAAAATGTCTATACAACAAATAATGACATATATTGATGTCAAAGAAAGTAAACAAAGGCATGGGGGTCATAAATAATGAAGCATGTTCAAATGGTCAACAAATAAGACAATAGTAAGGAAAGACACTCAAGGAAGCATATAAAATAAATTAAAAACAACTGACATAAACATATCATATATTAGCATGTGGATATAGTGTGTTATCAAAAAATGTCAAGTACATAGCATATCAAGTAAATTGTGAAATATGCAAGCATGGATAAAGGTAAGTGTAAGTATATATTAGCTAAAACATGAAAATGTATAGTGACCATAGAAAAATATAACCTGGAAGTATCATGATCACAGAAGGTGGATGCCCCTAATGTCCTGGTGACGTGAGTAAAGGGAAAACCCAAAATCCAAAAATACATAAATCATGTATTTGTGTATGCTTGTATCACACTCAAATATAATCATGAAACACGTGTATGTAGAAGTAACGATATTCCATCCATCAATATAAAACTAACACATAGATGCCAAGGAGCCAATAGAATATGTAGATGCCAAAAATATCTTTAGATTTTTACATGATTTTTTTTTTAGTTTAAGATTTATGCAATTACTATCTAATAATATCCATAGGATAATAATTATCTATGAAGAGTGGTACTTGAATATCATGTCTTGACTAAAATGTTCCATATTTGTGCATAGAAAAACTAGAAGTTTTAGCATGTGCTTTTGGTAATTTGTACTTGGTACCTTTTGTTATGGAGTTATTTTTATTTATTGATAGTAACCATGGTTGATAGAGTTTTGAATTATATTTAGTAAAAAATGGACTAATATATAATACAATAGATAATGATTTGGATCCAAGTGTAAAAATACATTTAATAGATCTATTGATGTCTCTAAATGTATCACAGGTGCTCTTAGTGTTAAAGAATACTTCACATTTTAGAATTTAAGGAATTGAAAGCATGAGTAATAGGTTATGGTAATCTAGTTACCTATGGTGAAATAGGGGCATAGTACTGAGCTATTCCATAATATTTATATTGATTGGTGGTTAGGAGTCACCATGGCCAACTTAGTGAAAAAGAGAGATCTATGTTATTATCATTGAATTTGTGATCAATTTCTAAACTAAAGATTAATATAAATGGATATTTATAGTAAAGTTTAAACTAGAGTGATTTGGTCAAAAAAATAAGTAAAAAGAAGGGTAGGGTAGAAATAATATGATCTGATTCTCAGTCCAAATATTATGACAAAGTTTAGATTTCATCAAGAAATACACTCAAACTAATACATGACATTAAATAGCTTAAGCACAGATCTTCTCATGTACCAGGCAATTGTCTAAGGAAAGGATGAAATAATGCAAATAGGAAACCAAATTTAAAGATTTACTTCACAATCAAATAACATTAACACATCTATAATGGAAGCAATATAAATGAAATGAATATGAGATATTTCAATTAGCCTAACATAATCATAGGTTAACATCTCTACATTCACATATGCATATCAAGAATCAATGAAAACTATTCAAATTTTGGCATCGAAATAGATAAATGAGAGAGAAGCCATATAGCAATTGACACAAACAAATTTTGGATAAAATTTTCAGTATTCCTTACTTGTATTAATGTCTCTGAGTATATAAAATAGTTTTTCTCTAAAAAATATCTCCCCTACAAAATGGTGATACTACCTTTTATAGGATACAAAGGTAGTACACTACTCATTCATGAGATTAAAAAATGTACAAAGGTAAGGACAACTATCCTTTAACATAATTATATAATATATTCCCTTTTCCAAAGTGGAACAACCTATAGGTAAATGTGTTAACAAACTAGCACATACCTCTACAAAAGAATATTCTACTTTTACATATTAAAAATCTTCTTACAAATTGGAATACTGTTAGTTAGTTAGTTGGGTGGGCCCTATGGTGAAGAACTAACCCATTGTTCTTGAATAACCTTCATGGATTTATGATGATTCTCATCAACTATCCTTAAGTTGACAGCTGGATCTAAGAGATAATCATCTCCTAGTCTACCAAGTCATCAAAATATATATTATTCCTAGCCATTACTTCTTAGATACTTCTTGCTTAAGAAATTTTCCCCTTCATAATCAAAACCATGACCATGTTCCTACTATTGTCATTCCTAGATTAGCCCTGACTTTTGCTCCTGACCTCTTTCATAACTAGGGTGACCCTGTGCTTATACTCATCATCTCCAATGATTCTCAAGCATCCAAATGTGTAGGGTGTGGCAAGCATGGTGCCAAGAAGCTTCTCAATTCTTCATATCATCTCTTCATTATCCCTTAGGAGCATCTTTAAGTATTTTAACAATGTACTCAAACCCTATATTTTGTCTATAATTATTACCATAATTGAGTTTAGATGATCCAAGCTAATGGTCCTAAATGCAAGAATCAATCCTTCAACCACTATTAATCAAATCCTTCAATTTGTCCCTTGAACTTTTCTATTGGGCTAATAAACCCTTGACCAATTCATCTTGGTGAGCTACTAGACTCTATCATGTCATCATGTCCAATAAATTGAACATGTCATGTATAAATGCCTCAAACATCTTTATCATCTCTTCTAGAATTAACAAGACAACTTATGTCTCTAGATTCTCCTTTTCCTTCTTTAGGTTCTCTATTTTTTTGATATAGGCCTTTGATGCCTAATTTTAGTTGGGATGAGTGGGCATCAGCTAGTTTAACTATGTATTCTTCATGAATTAGTTAATCACTAGGTCCCTAACATCCTAATAAATTTAATCCCACAAAAGGTTCAACCCTCTGGAAGGTAAACTCCTCACTCCCAACCATGTACTTTTTTGTTGTCATTCTCTCCAGACCTACTATCTTTGGGTTAAACTGCATGTTGACTAGTGACTCCATAACTTTTGGAGGTTCTAAGATTTCCATCTACATCTTACTTGAGGCTCTAAGAGTGTCAAACTGAATTCCAATTGACCCTATTATGGTGGTAATCCTCCTTTATTCTTCTTTTATTAAATCCATAATCCATGGCTTGACCTTGTCATGGATAATGATGTTAACTATGTGGGTCAAGGCCCATGACTATCGTAATGTTGGAATCTTCTAAATTTTCCCATAAATAAACCATTAAAGGATGATTGGTTCATGGATAGGATTCTCATCATTGAATAGTTTAAACTCACTCAAGGGATGGGTGAAGGTTAACTTTGGCCTCTTATTCCCAACATGGACTAATGCCAACTCAACCTTCCTCTTTAGGGGTGCAATTGAAACTAGGTCATTTAAAATCTTCTTCCCTTTTTCTTGTCCTAATTCCTTAGATTTGGATTGAAGTTACTCAGTTTTTTCTTCTTCCTCTAATCCATATGCCTCAATAAGTACCTTATGTGCATCTTTCACTATCTCATCAGGATCTAGTGCAATCATGTTAATATATTCTATTAGGGATTCTACTCTATCAGGCTGAGCTGAGGATGATGGTCCTTTCCTAGGTCTCTCTCATAATTTCCCTTTCAAAATTCCTATGCCATTTGTGCTTTAGTTTATTGTAGTGGTTGCTTTGGAGGAGGCCTATAAGAGGGTCTAGGAAATAAGTGGTATTGCAGGGGTCCGGTCTACCAAATCTCTCTAGGTGGCTTGTCATCTCTAGTTATCTTGTCCTCAAGTTTGATGTTATGCTTATTTAACCTAACCAATACCTCTATGAAATTGGTGTATTTGATGTACATTACATCATAAACACCTAGCCTATGTTCATAGGGGTAATTCATTATTCTTGATTTCAAATGTTCAATGACCCTATCATGAGGGTCCCATTGCCTCAGCTCATCTAATTGTAAGTTAAAGGAGTCCCTATGTTTCGAGATGACATTCACATGCTCCTAATTATGTAGCATAGTCTTGATAATGGTCAAAGTTAAAGGGTGAAGAAGGCCCTTCATTTTTTGATTACATACACCATCTATACCATTATAGAGTTAGTATGTAATTTCTTTTTCTACTAATTTGGTTAGCACATGGACTGGTAGTTTAAACAGTTGAACTAGTCCCTTCCATTCTTATCACTATACAATTTGGATACAAGTAGATATAGCCCATTAAATCTACATAATTATTGATTAGAGGATTGATCCTACCCATGGGGATCCCTATAATAATTTCTACTAAAGTGAGATATACATAATCACAAATAAAATATATGTTGTGTCTATATTTTTAAATGTGCAACTTGGAATAGTGATGGGAGACAGTATGTATTCCATCAATAATCAATTTTGTATGTCTAGGATCTTAGTTGTGGTTAAGAGGGTAGCTAAAATATAGGACATCATTAAAAAATTATTGGTGGTTTTCTTCTTAATGGCTATCAACTATTACTTCAAACAAATGCTAATCATCTCACCAATTAGGGTGTGAGTCCCTTCTCTACCATGAAGTATACATAGGGCACCCAAATATTATTAACATGTGTGGTGGAAGGGGGCCTAAATAACCTATTTAACAGGGTCATGATTACTTTGATCCCTTCTTTAAATTAGGAAATTGGGATCTTCTTGATAGGATTTTATATTACATGGGTTCCAATAAGTAGCCATGGGTTAAGGATAACATTCAAGTCATTCTTACTAGTCCATGCTCTAATTGTAGGTAAATCTGTCTGAGGCTTGCCTAGTTTATAGTAGCTATCAAATATGAGGGGGAATATATGCTACTTTTATAAAAGTACATTCATGGACTATCCAATCTTGCTCAATTTTATAATAAATTAAAATGGGAACAATAACATTGATGCATTTTAATACCTCAAGTTTTGCAATAACATAGTAGAGACTGGTCATTTGGATAGAGACTAGGTCATTATATCTCTATAATATTGTATCATTCTTACCTCCCTTGTGATGGCTTGCGTTTCCTCAACAGTCTAAAAAATCTCAGACCAATTCTTATTTTTAGTGTTTAATTCTATAACATCAAAGTTAGTATCCTTAAAGAACCTCCCCTCATGGTCTGAAGTCAAGTATAACTTTGTCTCATCTCTTTATTGTTTCCTCCAAGTTGCCATGACTAAAACTTGAAACTGCTTACTAATGGTTTTAAAGTAGCCTTTGAATCAATTTTTTCTTACTTAGATAACAATTAGACTCTTTTTTAGCTTGATAGTGATTAATTATAGTTCAACTTAGGGCCTTTTGTATGGAGACTAGGGCTTTCTACAACTTTAATGGTGATTGTGGCTCGAACTTAGGCAAATTTTTGCCTCAAATTTGATTTAGACCTTTTCCTTTGTACGTTTTCCTTTTCATGCTCACAAAATCTTTAGTTTTGTCATTTTGTGCTTATGTGACACCTTAGTGTCATCTATTTGGAAAATTTTATGACATTTTTCATAAATGCCTTAAAAGAATTAGTTGTTGTCTTTTGAAAAATCCATATTTTCCTTCACACCATCAGAACTTTGTTTATGGATCAACGTGGACCATTGATAGTGATCCTAGGGATTTATTTCTATTGGTTATCTTAGGTCAATATTTGTGGTTGTGCCATTTGGCTCCTTAATGGGCCTCTTAAACTCTATAGTCTATTAGTGAATGTGTGCTCACCACGTGTCACTCCTATGGGCCCTTAGAGTTTCATTGAATAGTACTTGTTGATTGCAATCTATCTGATCATCCTTCATGAGTAAACACATACCATTGACCATGATCTAGGGGCTCACACAAGATTGGTTTGATGGGTTAAAGGCTTTAGATCCATTGGGTATCCTTCACTCCATCTGATCAATCTTCCATGATGAAGTGAGAGCCATTGATCTTAAAAGGAGGAAAGATGCTTAAGTTAGGTCTCAATTCAACATAATAACTTAGGCTAAAGTTTTAAGACTAATATCTCATTCATGTTAATAAATATTAATTGGGTCTTAGGGTTAAGACTTTAAGGTTAAGTATGTGACAAAAGGACCATGTGATACAATAGGACCAAGCTAGGAGAATAAAGGACCCAACAAACATGAACATTTAGACATTATTAAAATAAAGGTAATAAAATAGGGAAAACATAAAGGGACCAAACATGATTTTAGGGTAAGGTCCATTCATGATTAAAAAAAAACATGAACAAGCCTTAACATAAAATTAGGCTTAAGTCTAAAGTATGTTTTAAATATTCCTACCAAATTTTCTCCCATAAATTTAAATTCAAACAAAGGGTCCAAGATAGGGTTTTATAACATGATTACAACTATGAGATCTTACAGACTAAAGGGTAGCAAAACCCTAAATGAGGATAAGATCATGAACATCTCAGTATGATCCATAAAAGGATCTCCATGAAACCTAAAACTTAAGATATAAAATTCAATTTTTAGAAACAATAGGAAAGGTTAAATAAAAACCATGAACAAATGGGTCAATTTCATTAGGTTTGAATGATCTTCAAATTCTAACCAAGTGCAAAATATCAAGCTTTCAATGTTAAGGTTCCAAGTAATCACAAAGGTCCCTATTTCTTTTAAATGGGGGTATATTGACCTCAACTAATGGTGACTTTTCGGGGAAACATATCCATATGTTAGAACTTAGAGACTCTAATTTATACAAACAACTAGGTCATTCATTCCACTTGACTAATGTCATTATCAAGATTAGTTCATGGTTAAAACAAGCTTTGCATGTGCAAAATTAGGATAAAACATCAAGACATAGACATGTTATGTGTGTGATTTGATTCTACTTACTATTTTCCATGGGATTCATGGGACAACTTCTAGGTTTCATGCCTTAAACATTAACATTAACCTAGAGCATGTTTAGATATTCATTAGAAACCATGTTTTTAGTTCAAGGAAGGCTTGGGCATTGCTCTACTGCTATCCAAGTGTATATAGCCCAAATAGAGATGTATTTGGCTCCACTCACAACCTTGTTCCATTACCATCCAAGTGTCTATAGCCCTAATGGAGATTACTATAATCACCTTTACTTAAAAGTGTTTTATTGTACAATAAGTTCTTATTTTTTATATTTTTGGTCTTTTAGACTTTCAACAAAGGTTAGAAACTAAGGTAGCTAGGTTTTAAGGGCTTTATCAAGTGTTTGATCTTCATATAATCACCTATGGTTTCAAACTTTATCATAAGCAAGGATGTTATTAAAGTTTAAGCATGACTATATCTTAATAGATTAAACTTTCACTCTATATGTGTAATTCTTTTTAAAATTAGGTTCAAGTCAAGACAATGTTTAAGGTCTTATGGAATGGTTAATTTATTCATGGGTCCCTACTAGTTTATTCAAATAATAACATCAAGCTCATATCTGAAATACATGGTCAACATATGTATGAGGTTCATACCAACATTTCTAACTTTTGGAGTTTCAAGCAGACTAAGAAACTATGGGATGAGGGCTATCCAAAAGGACTTATTCAAAGTAAGGAAAAAAGCAACAAAAAGCAAATAGACAACAAAAAGCAATAAGGCAGGGGCCTAGAGGGGAGCACAAAAATATATACATAATTATGTAAAAATAAGGGACGTGAAGAAAAGAGTGGAAGGAAACTAACTAGCCTACCTAAATTAACTTTAACCATCTTATAGATCTAATCCATGAAGACCCCAAGAGGAGCATCATATAAGTAATGCTTGAGATACTGCCCATTGGTGGGAAGTGTGAACTCTACTCCTTGTAGGTATTTGAGTCTAAAGGTGTTAATTCCATGTGTATCAAAAATTTGGTCAGGTCCAATCCACAGAGGTGTGAACTTGTCATGTTGACGGGATCAGATGCTTTATCTGAAAGAAGAACCAAGTCTCCTTGTTTAAACACCTTGATCTTTTATCTCTTGTCAAACCACCTCTACACCTTAGTTTGGTGTCTACTAAAGTTATCAAAAGTTTCCTTTTTTTCATCTTCCATTTCAATAATGTCCAAAATCCTTGAGTTTGCAAATTCTTGGTCTTCTTCCATATACTCTTGCATAAACTTTTAAGTTGGTAGCTTGGGTGTGATGGGGAATATAGGATCCTAGACATATAATAGCAAGAAGGGAGATACTTTAAGATCCTACTCAACTCTTGTTTTATCTACCCATAAGGCATACTTAATAAGATTAAGCCATGTTATAGGTTTATCTACAATAGATTTCTTAGTGTCTTTCATCAATTTTTTATTCATTGACTCAAACACTTTATTACCTTGAGGATAATGGTTAGATGAAAATGTGAGAATAATTTTGTTGTCATATGCCCATTATATCATATCTATGGATATAAATTCTGACCTATTGTTACATACGAAATAGACAAGGGTTCCAAATCTAGTGCATATGTTTTCTTCTAATAACTTGATCACTTCTTTTGTTCTACATTATTTGGTGGCTACTGCTTTACTCCACCTAGTAAAATAGTTAGTAGCTATCAAAATATAGTTATGACCTTCTGATGAGTTGGGTTTAATTACCCCTACAAATTCTAGTCCCCACTAGGTAAAGGGTTTGTAAATCATGGCTAGTTGTAAAGGCATTTCTTCTTTTGGCTCTTTAGTATTGAAGATCTAGCATGAATGACATTCTCTCACATGCTTATGAGCATCTTTGAAGATGGTGGGCCAATAATAGCCAACCCTAAGGATTTTGTGAGTTATTGTTCTCCCAGATGCATTTCCACGTCAAAAATTCTCATGTAAAGTGCTTATTACCTCCATAGCCTCTTCCTTAGAAACACATCTCAGGTATACACCTTCAAAGTTATTTTGTTATAGGACTCCATTTTTGACTAGGTAGTGAGCTACCTTGAGCCTTAGAGATCTCTTTTGTTCCTTGGTCAGACCTATAGGAAAAATACCATTCATTATTAAATTAATGATGGGATCGTACTTGTCATTAGGTTGAAAATTATGTTGATCAACCTACATGATACTTATCTTGGGATTAATATTCGCAATCATTTGAATCAGACCTTGACATCTCATCACTTTTGCAATTTTCATCTCTATGTCATATTATTGAATAACAAACATCCACTTACCCATTTGTTCTCCAAGTTCACATTAGCTCAACATTAGCTTAATGTCTAGATTTGGAAAAATGGCATGCACTTTATTCTTAAAAATGTAGTTCCTAAATTTATTGACAACTTTAACTAATTCAAAGGCTTGTTTATCAATTAAAGGATAATTTAACTTAGAATTTTTTAAATTAGTACTCATAAAAGAATTTGGATGGTCAGATCCTTATTTTTTTTGAGTTAAAATAGTAGAAATAGTGTGGTTAGAGGAAAAAGAATAGAGGTAAAAATATTTTGAAAAGTTAGGACTTATCAAGACTAGAGCTTGACTGATTGCACTTTTGATGTCCTCAAAGGCCTTCTTGGATTCCTCATTCCATGAGACTTTATCATCCTTCTTCAGCATATCATTCAATGGTTGGACAATCTCTACAAAGCCAAAAATGAATTTTCTCACAAAGTTTATCTTACCAATGAAATATTACAATTATTATTTACTATTGGGAGGATTTATCTTAGATATAGTTTCCACTCTTTTAGGATCTATGAAAATTACATCTTTGATGATAACATGGCCTAATAGTTTACCCTCAGTGACATAGAAAATGCTTTTCTTATGGTTGAGGGAAATTTCATACCTTTTGCACCTTTGAAACACCTACTATAAATGCATGAAATGGTCTTCCATGTTCTTAGAAAAAATAGTTAGATCATCCATGTAAATTATGATAAACTTACCAATTAAGATTTGGAATGCATGGTCCATGGCCCTTTGAAAAGTGGATTGTGTGTTTATCATTCCAAAAGGCATTCTCTTGTATGCAAAGGTGTCCCACTTATTTGTGAATGTTGTCTTCATTCTATCTTCCTTGTATACTATCACTTGATTATATCTTGAAAATCCATCAAGAAAAGACATCATGGCTAAGCTAGAAATAATTTGTATTACTTGGTCTAGAGAGGGAAGAGGATAATTATCTTTTTTAGATGATATATTCATATTTTTAAAGTCAATAAATAGTTTAATTTCACCATTATTTTTCCTAACTGGCACTAAATTGGTTACCTAAGTAGAGTTCCTAATGGGAAATACAATTATTGCATTTGACAATCTCTTAACTTCTTTGAAGATCATGGGTTCTAAGATAGAATTCATAGGTTTGCAATTCTCTTTGAGAGGTACAGTATGGGTGATGACTCTTGGATCAATAATCTTTAATTCATTATATGACTAAGCTATCACATCTTTGTATTTTGTCAATAGCTCTTTGGTTTTCTTGTTTTCAACATTTGAACAAGATTTTCCAATGTTAACCAATTGAGGTTGATCTTGAGGTCCAAGATCAATTGCATTGTAATATTTTCCACTTACTTTGGGAATCTTAGAGGTTTTAGCTAGCTTATCTTGACAAGATAACCTTTCCAAGGAAATCATCCCCTTGGGGATGTTTTTTTCATTCAACTAAATGACTTTACCACCCAACTTGCCTTCTCTAAATGCATTTTCATTAGCCTCATCAAGGATCTAAGCATCAAATGCTCTTGAACTAGTCATGAAGTTTAGGATTTGTTGGTGATCATTAAAGACCTATAGATGGTTTATATTATCTAAGATAGAAGGGTAAGGTACTAGCTTAATGCTAAAGTTTGGTGAATCTTGGTCATGAGATTAGCTGTAGTAGAGGTAAGCTCATCAACAACTTTTTTTAATTTTGTAGGGATAGAAATAATATTGAAATCAGCAAAATATTCTACTAGATACCATAATCTAAATTTTTACCTCTTGAGGTATGATAGTTTTCACTAATACTTGCTTCATTCTTGATTTACTACTAGTTTTGAATCACCGTAAACTAGTAGATCCTTGACTTTGTTTTTGATGGAAAATTGCAAACCTAAGATGAGGGCCTCATATTCTGAAAGGTTATTGGTTCAAGTAAATTGAAGTTTATAAGAATCATGATATTTATTACCAATATGGATAGTTATAATAATGCCTACTCTAGATCCACTTTACATCTAGCCTCATCAAAATTCAACTTACATAACCCACTCACAATATTAAAAACTTTTGGATCACATACCTTGACAGTTTCTAGGGTAAAATTTCCTAAATCAAAATCAATTATGTTGACCCTTTCATTGACAACATTATACTTAGTAATCATGTGCTTCATTATTGGCTCCCTTTATACTCTGATCTGGTTGGGAACTCCCTTCCAATGTAGCCATAGGTGTGAATAGTCTGTGGACATATATCCATTTAGAACATTTGTCCATTCTCTACTTAAAATCAAACCATATATATCAAGGATATCTACCACTTAAATATCTATAAATTATTGGACTCTTGGCTCAAAATATAATTGCATGTGAACATTTAACAATTCTCCAACCACCTTGACCCTAGAATTATCTAATTGGGTGACAACCCTATTAGATTTAATGGGAGTTAAACCAAGTTTCTTAGAAACACCTTTAGGCATGATATTTATGTAGGCACCATAATCTAACAAATAGTTATGGAAGTTCTTACCAAACATTTTGAATGTAATTAAGAAGGGCAGGGACTCTATTCTAGCTTTGTATATAGCTACATTAGTATTATCAATCTTGGACATCTTGCTAAATTTATTGGATAAGGATTCTAAAAAAAGATCTCTTTGCTTTATGATGTGTTAGTTCATGTAAGTTAATATTATCTTTAATTTTATTCATGTCCTTTACAATATTATAACCATTCCTATTGGAAGAATTGGATGTATCATTATTGGGTTTAGAATTACTTTCCTTTGGAGGCTATGGATTATTATTTAAAGTGGTATCTGAAGGAGTACCAAAGTTGTTTGGAGGACTAAAAGTGGTTAAAGGCTACCTCTATTCTTTGTTCCTTAGAGGATATGTCTTCTTTAAGAACTACTGGAAGGCATGAACTTCTTCAAGAACACCATCAAGTTTTTTGTCTTCTTAGAAGGGGAAATCAAACATTTCCACCATGAAGGTTTGGTTAGAAGACTTGGATCTTGAAGTACCTACACCATTATCTTTGTTAGGTACTACCTCGAAAGTGTCCTTAAATGTAAAATAAAAAAGCTTACATGTTACATCTTCATGAATGACATTTATCAATCTTAATACAACTTAGAGGGATTTAACATGTTCTTCTATTATTACAATACCACTAAGACTAAAAGTTGGCAAATACTTTTCAAGATTGTGAGGAAGGTCATGAACCACTCCTTGAATGTTAATACGAGATATTCCCAACTAAGCCATACCTTGATGAAGGCTGAACATAGGAGTACCTTAGAGTGGTGAAGTTGGCAAATACTTTGAATTCGTACATCTAACTTTGTCTCATCTAGCTCTCCTATAGAAATTAGCTCAAGTAGAGGCTGTCTTATCTTAGAGTGTGACCTTCTCCAAAATCTTGGTAGTTTTAACTTAAGAATTTTGGGTCTTTTTTGAGATATGATGTGTCAAACCTACCTTTACAAAGAACGTGACTCAAATTTGCTCATTAAGCTAATTTTTTAAAGATATATGTAGAAATCAATAAAGGGCATCAACCTTAACTAAGTTATGTAAAATATGTTTCCAATTATGCAACTATATTTAATCTTTACAATTTTAAGTCCAAATGTACCTAGATTTTTGGAAGATCTATCAATCTTTGGTCAAAATAAGCTATTCTAACCTCAAATACTACAAATTCTTATATCTTAATCTATATTTACTAGAACTAAGTGTCCAAACTCAAATAAATTTGATCTTTATCTAAAGGAAGCACAAATATGGGTCAAAGGCCACAAAGATAAATTATCTATATGCTTTTGAGTAAATAACTATGCAAACACATGAAGATAACACCAATCTTTGATCAAAACACACTAAGACCAGAAAATATTAAATAAATTCACAAAGAGGATCCCTCCTTCTAGTGTCAGTGGAGCTCATCTTGTTGATGTCTCTATATGTATCATAGGCACTCTTAGTTTTAAAGAACACTTATTATTTTAGAATTCAATGAATTCAAAGCATGAGTAGCAGGTTATGGTAATCTGGTTACCTATGGTGAACTAGTGGAGGAGCAATGAATTATTCCATAATATTTATATTGATTGGTGGTTTGAAGCCACCATGGCCAACTTAGTGAAATATGAGAGATCTATTCTATTATCAGTGAATTTGTGATCAATTTATAAACTAGAGATTAATCTAAATGGATATTTATAGTGAAGTTTAAACTAAAGTGATTTGGTCAAAAAAAGAAGTAAAATGAAGGGTAGGGAAAAAATAAAATGATCTGATTCTTAGTCTATATATTATAATAAAGTTTATATTTCATCAAGACATACACTCAAACTAATACATGACATGAAATAGCTTAAGCATAGATCTTATCATGTACCAGGCAATTGTCTAAGAAAAAGATATAATAATGCAAATAGGAAACCATATCCAATTTAAAGATTTACTTCACAAGAAAATATCATTAACACATTTACAAGGGAAGAAAGAGAAATGAAATGAATATGAGATCTTTTAATTAACCTAGCATAAGCATAGGTTAATAGCTTTGTATTCACATATGCATATCAAGAATCAATGAAAACTATTCAAATTTTGACACCCAAATAAATAAATGAGAAAAAATCCATATAACAATTGACACAAACAAATTTTGGACAAAATTTTCAATATTCCTTACTGGTATTAATTACGCTAAGTATATAAAATTATTTTTCTCTAAAAACTCTCTCCCCTACAAAATGGTGATATTGTCTTTTATAAGAAACTAAGGCAGTACACCAGTCAGTCATGAGATTTAAAAATGTATAAAAGTAAGGATAACTATCTTTTACACAATTCTAGAATACATTCCCTTTTCCAAAGTGGACCAACCTATAGGAAAATGTGTTAACAAACTAGCACATGCCTCTACAAAAGAATATTCTACTTTTAAATATTACAAAGCTTCTTACAAAGTGGAATATTATTAATTAGTTGGGTGGGACCTGTGGTTAAGAAATGCCCCATTATTCTTGAAGAACCTTCATGGATTTTTGATGTTGCTCATCAACTAGCCTTAAGTTGATAGTTGGATCTAAGAGATACTAATCCCCCTAGTCCACCAAGTCATCAAAATCTCTATTATTCCTAGCCATTACTTCTTTGATACTTCTTTCTTCAGTAATTTTCTTCTCCATAGTGAGAACCATGCCCATAATCCTACTATTATCATTCTTAGATTGGCCCTAACTTTTTCTCCTGACCTTTTGCATAACTCGGGTGACCCTGTGCTTATACTCATCATCTCCAATGATGCCTAGGGAGATAAGTGTGGAAGGTGTGGTAAGTATGATGCCAAGAAACTACTCAATTATTCTTATCATTTCTTCATCATCCCTTAGGAGCTTCTTTAAGTATTTTAACCATGTACTCAATCCCTAGATTTTAACTATAATTATTCCCATAATTGAGTTCAGATGGGCCAAGATAATGGTCTTAAACCTATGAATATGACCTTCAACCAATATGTTGATCAACTCCTTCATTTTATCCCTTATACTTCACCATTGGGTTAATAAACCCTTAGCCACTTCATATTGGTGAGCTAATGTACTCCATTTTGTCTTCATGTCCTTTGAAGAACTAAACATGTCATGGAAAGATGCCTCAAACATTCTTTATCATATCTTCTAGAATTAATAAGATAACCTATGTATCTAGATTCTCATTTTCCTTTTTCAAGTTCTCTATTTTATTTATATAGGCATTTGATGTTTGATTTTAGTTGGGTTTAGTGGGCATCAACTAGTCCAACTATGTCTTCTTTATGAATTGGGTTCTCACTGAGTCCCAATCCTTAACCATAATAACTAAAGTTTTGTAAATATTTCATTCCAAACCCACATTGTTTGGAAAAATAAATATCATTATTAAGAGGTAAATTTGTATCCTTTTCTTAACCTATTTTTTTGTTTTTAACCCTTTTTTTAATCTATGTTTGATATTAGCAAATGTTGTTTTATTCTATTTTTTATTTAGAACCCACATTTGTTGTTTTGGAACATATGCTTTAGGAGAGATATTCATAATGTAAATGTTTTTCTTGAGTGATGTATCAATTATAATATCATCACTATCTTTAAGATATTATTTTTTATTTTTTAATGTCAAACAATAATTTGTATGATGCCCATGCATTTTACGATATGCACATTAGAATTTATATGTCCTTATAGGACATGGAGGAGGTAATTTGATCACTTTTATTTAATCATTTGCCTTAGGATTTCACTTGGTCTCTTAGTAAATATTGGTAAAATATTTAGATCACTTGCTTTAGATGTGTTTTATTGTAGCTTTGAATTTAGATAATAAACCTTATTTGGAACAACATTGGTAGATGAGGATGTAAACACATGATTAACACTACCATGTGTTGGATTCTTTAGGTATGTAGTTTGATTTTCCAATAATGCTATATTTAAATTAAAATTAATTTTCCACTCTTGTATTGAATTTATCATAAGGATAAATTGATATTTTAAGGCCTCATAATCACAAACCCTAAGTAACTAAGATTGAACATACACACATACACTATATATTATTGACTTGAGAGTTGTAAACATAAATTAAATGTTGATTTTGTTTTAAAACCCTCTCATTATGTTGCTCAAGTTGGTTAATCTTAATTTATTTCATCAAAAATGAAACATAATAAGTAATAATTACTATGATGTACTAAAACATGAAGTATCTAAGAGATATATGCATATTAAACATGTTTTTAGAAAAGGGAACTCTAATTCTTTGCAAATTTTAAATTTTCTTTTTGAAAAAAATCAAAAGTTAGAATTTTGCTCAAAAAATAGGAAACCCTAAGGTTGATAGGGTTTTGAGATCAAATATTGGGTTCACTAAATGTTTAACCCTAAAATACTAGATTATGGTTATCTAGGGTTAAATTAGATAGATATAGCCTAAGGCATAAGGATGATAAATTATCTCTATAGTAGGCCAATTAAATGTTAAACTCAAATACCACATATACTAAATTTATTAAACTAAGATAGGATAAAAATATAAAGTACAACTATGCTATATATATAAATGATAAATAAATAATGTAATTATCATGTTTTTATGTTAACATAGTTTTGGATCTAGAATAGGTAAAGATAAATTGGAAGAGGAATCTAGAACAGTCACCTAATTTTGGATTGAGTACTTTGAGAGCCATATGCACAAGTGTCAGCCTTGGATGTCAATGTAAACACTACTATCTCAACCAAATGTGGGTTTCTTATATAAACTATCTATTGTAAAAGGTTGAAACCAAATGTATGATTTTGGGCTTGTCTTAACATTAATTATAGTGAATTTAGATATGGGTCATGTATTATCACTCCTCATGAAATGTTAAACCCTATTTATTAACTTTTGTAGTGACCTTGGAAAAAATGGGTTGGTGGGATCATGGTGTCAAGCTAACCCAATATACTCCTCTATCAATAGGTGATACCTAAATAGACACTCCTATAAATAGGGCCTTATAATTATGTATTTATCCCCTAATGTGTTGGATTGTGTGTGCACAAGGGTGAAATATTTGGAAAGCAAGTAAAATAGTGACCTAACTTATAACATGGAAAATTGGGATCTTGGGCTGATCCTTCAGTACTTCAGAATTGTGTATTTTTTATGCCTATGATTAATATGAAAATAGGAGAAGATAGGGAAGCTTAGCTTTATCAACTTTTTGACTAAATGCTTTGATAAGTTTCCTTGGTTTGTGATATATACCAATCCTATCTATAAATATATCACATTAAATACCTTATGCCAACTATTAGGATATGTTTCATTTGTAAATTATATGAATTTAGGTCACTAGACACTTGTGTTAGGATAGGACACTAGTGTCCATGCAAGGGTCTAGGATTGGCTCTTGTGTCTTTAGTAGTTATAAAATAGATACAAGCTCAAAAGTTTTAGGGGAATAAGATAAAAATATCTAAGGTTTGGGTCATAAACATAAGAATGGTCAAATGAATAAATAGGCTAGGGGGCGAAAGATAGAGTGGATGTGAGACTTTGGTAAGTGAGAAAGGTCTAGAACTAAGAGGAATAGACAAGGTCTATGTTTGACAAGTGTACAAGCCTAAAGTTCTATATAATTTATAAATATCATCTACAATGTACTAGTTTACTAATTTTGAAACTTAGGGACAATTTTATATGTTTTAACACTAGATTTACATAAAAATTGAAACACCTTTTTATATTTTGGTTTTTATTATACACTTGAAAGGCCTATCTCTATATGAGTAGACCCTGGAATTGGTGTTATATGCATTGTAATTTCCATCCTCATCCTCTTCCATATCAATGGTGGAAGTGGATTATCCATATCATATTTTCCCTTGGTAATATATATTTGTTATTTTTAGACATTCAAATTTTTCCCTATAGGTTCCCTAAAAATGGTTTGTATAACAACTTCTCATTCTTACTCAAATTTGTTAGTTTCTATATTTAATGACTTAAGAATGGTAGGTTATTCGACCCATTGGTATTATATTGAGTTATGTCTTGCATGATCCATTTATAATGCATTAAATAAGAACCATTCCTCTTCTAATTCATTACATACCTTATTCCCATTTTCATGTAAGGAAATATTTTGTACTCCATTAGAGATAATAATTGTTATGAAAAATCAATTTATAAAAACAAAAAGGGTGTTCTAGGGTAAAATTCCACTTTAATTTTCCTTATTTAGGTTGTGGCATAATTTTATTTGATATCTTTAGATTCATTGGTTCATACTTTACTATTTATGTTAGTTATTTCCTCTTATGTGATATTGTCCCTACACTAGCTAGTGATACTAATTGGAGTGGTTTTATTTAAAATGCCCTTATTATCAATATATATCCTCTAGGTATATATCTAAATTACTAAACATTGGGAGTTATTAAGATGTATTTCACATATTTCCTATTATTCCTATCATCATTCTATATCACATTAATGTGATTATAGTAACTAGTACAATTATACATTACAAGACTTTATTCCTTAAGCTATCATAGATAATTTGATCCATCCTCCAAATTTAATATTATATTTTAATGATTTTTCCCCTCTTAAATATCCATTTATAAAATATGATGCTAGGAAAATATGTTATTATTGTCATCTTGGTCCCATATAGTGTCTTTTAGTGCATAAATAATATCAATAAGATAGGGAACTGGTACTAAAAATTCTTGTGCTTTGACACATATGTATTATTGATGCTATCCCTAATATCATACACTAGAAATTATACACAATTGAAAATTTTCTCCCCATACAACATCTAGTGGTAAATATCTAACACCCCATAGTAGCCTATTGAAATCCATGAGAGGTAAATATTTCCAAGATTCAATTTTTTTGTCTTAAGTGTCTTCCTTTCATAACTTCACCTTTATTTAATATTTTAAGTGATTAGGGTGATATATTTTTTGTAAGGTGTGATAGACATTCCCCCATTTTCAAATCATGTTACCCTTACCAATCTTTATGCAATATCCAGAATTACCAAATTATGTGAAACATATATTATGTCTACACAATATGTATTTAAAATTATTTTCATGAGTTTTAGATTATTCCCCATTATTGGAAACTTCATTGGTTGTTTAGATATGAAACCTTTGATTTTTTGAAATTTTGGCTTAACATCCAATTCCTTACACTATAGATATTTAAGTTGGGTTAGATATGAATCATTTTTTCCATACCATTTATTCAAGTTGAAATGTTTTGATTTATTCCATATCATTTTTCAAAGAGGGCTAGTAATTAATACTTCTTCCTTCTCATCATTTTTAAGCTCTAGGAATGTTATTCCTTTAGTATACATATGTTTTAAAAGTCTTTTGGAAATAGGTTAATATTTGAGAATTTAAAAATTAATTATATTCTCCTTATTTTATGTCAATTATATATTTTAATTAAATTAAACCTATCTCTTTACTCCCTTATTTATGGAGTTTAATGTCTAGTTAATTTTAGCAATATGTGGCTCTTATATGTGCCAAATGTTTGAGCATCCCCATTTAATAGATTTAAGAATTAATTTATCATGATTATATTTACACCTTAAGCATTAAATTTTAATTTATATTTGGATATTAAATCTTGTTCTACCTCAAAATCACTTGTCCCACAGTATTTATTTTTACCTTGGTATTTGTTATTTTTAACTTCGCAGCCATTAATAATGTGACTACTTAATTTTCCTTGTAATGTTGAATATTATCACGTGTACCTACTATTAACATTTGGGCCTCATAAGTCAAATGTCAACCCTTATAATTAAAAACTCTTGATGGTATTTAATTCATCTTGATTTTGATGCCTCATAGTGCCCTTGTTTAAGATAAAAATGACTAACATAAGCCTAGAGGAGCCAGACCATCATAACATTCCATTACAAGGACAATCTAGAAATTTGGGATGTGATTGGGGACATCAATTTAAGGCCTTAGTAATTAATTTTTTTCATTAAAAAATTTCAATGGGATATTGAAATTAAATGTGGGGATACCAAGTGGTGAAATAATGTTCCATCAAGCTAGTAGATCAATGGCACACAGGTGTCTAATCAAGTCAAAAAGTCAAGTAAGATCAATGGTGCATGTTCAATCATGAAATGAAGATATAATGGTGTGAGAAAGGTCAATAAGTTATCAAATATTAAGATTAATTGTAAATACACCAATTGTCTCAATCATGGTAACTTTTGAGGATATCAATGGTACAAATAAAAGGTAGAAAAGTTAAATGAGTCATATTAAACATGAGATTGATATGTGGCATAAGTGTGTTCAATTTTATGAACTAATAGAAGGGTCCACATAAGGCATGCAAGATTGACAAGTGTCTCATTCTTGAGGGTTAAACCAAATATCGATGTTGATTTGCCAAGTAGAACCATTTGGATAGAAAATCATTGATTGATGACAAAAATAAAGGTCAAGATTAGAAGACTCCAAAGGAGATCAATGGAGAAGGTTTAATAAAATCTCCAAAAGATGCAAGATGGTGACATGTGTTAGAAGAAGCAATAGTCATATTTTAAAATATGATAAAGAAGGTGGTAGGGATACCACATAGGTAGACATGTCAGATCAAGAAATCCTATGAACCTAGATAGGAAAATTCATAGATCCAAGATCTAGATGTGATCTAGGTTGATCTAGAATAGATATCTTAAAGGGCCACCATTAAATCTCAGTTTGGACTTGGTGTGAGGGTTTAAATATTATAGACCTTATTCGTTAAGATTAAAGTAATGTTTTACAATTATGTTCATAGTATTTTTAAATTAATCCACATGTATGATGAGTTATCAACTTCCATAAATGCTTAGAGTCTAAAATAGGTCTTTATAGGACTAATAGAGATCAAAGATGGGTAGCTAGCTATTCAAATGAGATCAAGAAACCTATGTATCTCCATTAAAACTATGTCTATATGAAAAATAATAAATGGGATTGGTTTTCATATATAGTAAACCTATAATTAGATTTGAAATATGGTGGAAAACATGTGATTGCATAGAGGTGTCTCATATTTTGACACATTCTTAGCTTTGACAAGTAGGTACTTATAGTTTCTCAAGGTAGTTATAGTCATGGCTTTGTTAGGTGCATGAATATGAGGTTTTTATCCTTAAAATAAAGGGCATTAATGTAGAGGATCTCAATAAGGATTTATGTGATGAGGGTGGTTGATTATTGTAGTGGTCTTGAACTTCATGATCGATCCTTCCATTATAAGAAAAGACACAGTGGTATTAATGTGGGGAAGGGATCAATGATGTTTTAAGTAGATATTATGATTGCTTCCAATGGTAATCTTAAACTTGATCATTATGACCCCTTCTCCACTCTCCCATGCATCACTTCCCCTCTCTCTCATCCCATTTTGCTATAAATTCAAGATTTGAGCTCTTTATTTTCATCCATGTCTTGGGCATGTCTAGAATCTTCCAAGATTAACCTTTGTAACCTACTGATATAAATAGATGACTATTTTTAGATATTATTATTCTGATATAGTATGTTGATGTTAGTTTTATTTGTATATATGGTTTAAATATTTTCCTGTCAAGTTTTTATTTCACCTAACTACTCTTTTATCTTGTTATGTAGGTGATGTTTAGTGTTTAATGTCATTTGATTGAAGATAGAAAGTGGATACATTGACTATTTAATGCCTTAAATTAGGCCCTTTCATCACTTCGCTCAAGTTTTGATCACTTGGTGAACCTCTACATGAAATATTGATGCATAGTAGACATTTGGAGTTGTAGATTTAGTTGTTTGATTATCTCATTAGTGTTTTTAGAAGTTTAAATAGAGTGGATGAGTAATCAATTTAGGTGCATCACCAAAATTATCTTAGATTTCCCTTTTAGTTATATTTCTTCTCCCTTTTCACCACAATAATTAGTAGGTTTTAGTGGAAATGAGTTGAGTGATACATCAGAGGAGTTAGCCTCATTAAAAATCCTAGAGGTCTGACCCAAGATTAGGTAACCCAAAACCTAGGGTCATTTCCATGTTAGAATAGATTTGAGTAAAGGACTTGAATAATCATTTGCTTAGTTAGGGTGCAATCTAAGTCTCCAATAGTTTTTGGCATGCCCAATGGGACCTAATTTTAGTTATTGAATCAAAAATTTTGCAAAGTCATCTTCAAAACCAATTTTTAGTACTTATTGGTCCTTATATTATGAGGTAAGAGGCATATTATTGTTCATGGTTTTATTTAGCTTCATGTTTTCTAGGCTATGGTATCATGTAGAGGAGAATTTTATCTTTCCTCTCCCTATCATCCTTACCATGATCCATATCAAACTTATGATAAACATAACCAACCATATACAAAGCCTCACCAGTAGTATGAGGACTTACATCAGTCATGCATGCAAGAGTACTACCCTGATCCTCTTTATGAATACCTAATCCATCATAATATTACCCCTCCTTAGTCCTATGATGAGCCCCCTTATTATTGATTTAACAATTTTGGGAATGTTGAGGTTTTATTCCTAATTTATTCAAAGAGTCTAAGTAGTAAAATTAGTCAATAATTATGCCATAATTAACCTAATTATTTGTTAATTTTTATTGTTGTTTAGACTTTCTAAAAAAGCAAGTAAATAGAGAGAAATCAAACTTAGCTTGAAATGGTGTTGATCCAACTGAGATAGAGGTTGATATTGATTGTGAAAGAATAGGAGACTATCATAAATTGAGATATAAACTTCATTTTTTATTGGAAAAGAGTGTTAAAAGTGGATAGGAGTGGCACCGAAACTATAGTCCTTGTCTAGTGGTATTTTCCTAAGGGTCTGAGTTTTTTGGGTTTTATTCGATAGGTCTGTGTGACCTTGTTTTTGATGTTTTGGTAGTTATAAGTATATATAGCTCCTTTTAGAGTATATTTTCTCTTAAAAACCTATCTTCCATTTTATTTTGACTAATTTCAAACAAGAGGGAGGTTAGTGTGTGTAAGATTCACTAGATGTGGATCCACACCCCTTATGTGGGCATGTTGCCTACATACCAATAATCTGAAGATGGATCAAGCCATATGTAGTTCTCCATTTGAAATTTCTTGGTGCAATTGTGATATGAGAATGTAAAGAAATGCTAAAATATGTGTACTTGAGATGACTAGGGACTGGTGTAAAGATTCAAATAAGTTGTAAATAGTATTGGATGGTTGTATACAGAGAATATAGAAATGTGCTTGAGTAGTCTTGCTTGATTTGTGATATTTACCAACCATTTCCAAATAATATTTGAATGGGATTTTATAGGTATCTCTTGTTCATGGATTTAATTTTCTCACATTAGGTTGGTAAGGATAAGGATGGGAAACTAGAAATAATCTACAATTGGGGCTAAAAATGAGCTTAGAAAACAACATCAAAAGTAGATAGGAGTGGCATTATCATTATTGTCCTAGGGAGATGGGACCTAAGGGGATGGATTGGTCATGAAAAAAGGGTCCTAGATAAGCTAAGATCAGGTTGAGAAGGTTACAAATAATTAAGAATTAGTGAAAACAAGCCTATGCGGGTCATGAGAAAAAGAAAGAGGTACTTATGAGTTGGGTGTCATTAGCCATGCATTGAATTTTATATGACTATATTTCTCCCGCCTTTATTCTAGTGATTTATCAAAGTGAAATACTAGGATGAAGGAAAAATAGAAATCATACCTAAACTTACCTATAAGGGTGAAGCCCATGAAGCTATGTGATGTTGGGTGTACATAGAGAGAACATGTTATGAAGTGTAAACCTATAAGATAAAACAAAGATTAGATCAGTTATTACTAGATACACTATATCTAAAATAAGAATATATAAAGCTAGGTAAGATAGAGAGGAAGAGAAATGAACAAATACACCTCACTGGCTATGTGAAAAAATATAAAACCTATTATGCTACTAAGTGATGCTAGATGTGTTGGGTGATGTTGGATGTATGCTAAACTAAGAGTAATATCATGAATAAAGTTGAGTGCTCAATTCCATAGAAGTGGTTTAAGAATGCTAAGGCTAGCCCTTTGGCTCTATCATCACCTACTAAGTGAAGATAAGTGGTCATGTATGTATTGACTAATGTTTGGACTATGTGTCCAATCCCTCTAAATAAGTGGCTCAAGAATACAAAGGCTAGCTAGTCATTTGGCTCCATCATTACGTCATGAAGTGAAGTTATGAATTGATATCAGTATGAAATAAATGTTGTTTAAGATGGATCTTGAAGCCCATGAATGTACTATGATTTGAAAATGTTGGCATTGATAGCTGATGTATGATAGAAACTAGGCCACAATTGGCCACTCTGAAAGATGGAGATTAGGTTATATGAAAGCCACTCTAAAACTAGGAATCTATCTTATGTGAAAGCCACTCAGGAACTCAGGAAATTAGAAGTTAGGCTTGTGTGAAAGCCAAACCAAAATTATGCCAACTACCTATAGATGGATTAAAGTATGCAATTGATAAGAATTTTTGGAAAATGCTAAAATAAGAAAGAAAAAAACAAATGTGTCATGCACATTGCCTCCAATCACTAATGTCTAGAACATGGATTATAATCTAGAAGTTATACCAACTATTGTATCAAAAACTAAAAGTGAGAGCCATTATGTCATGTATGATGCCCCCTATATCTAGATTCTTTGAGCAAAATTTGTATTAAAACTACTGATTATGAACTGGTTTGGTTGTGCAAATCTATAACTAAACCTAATTTTTGGCCTACTTCTAGAAATTCTAGTTTTTTTATTGTTTGGATTAGACTGATTGAATTGGACAGTATCACCATTGGTGTTGTAGTTCAGTCTTAGTATTTTTGTCATGGGCCAAATCTAATGACTATTCTATATTCTTAACTATCTACTTGGTCTATTCTAACTAGTTTGATGTTTGGTTATTGTTCTAAGTGTTCTAAAATTGTATTTTTTGGTTGATAGGAGATTTGATCTCTATGACAAAATCCCTATTTATTTCCCTCTCTTCTGAGTGTAGGAATGGAGACCTTGCAATGATTACAATTAAAAGAAAGAGCCATGCAAGTGTGTTATGATGCAAAATATATGATATATCAATGATAATTGATAAGATATCTCAAGACATAACATGTTTTGTATTGAGAGATTGTTAGATCAATAGGGGTATGCCTAAATTATATAATAATGTAAAAGCATGTGTAATGTACTAAAATGGAATTAAAATTCTTAGTTATTAGTTGTTAGTTGTCATAGAGGGATGGAGCATGATGTCCACCATGGCATCCAAGAAACAAGATAATGCATGATTTGGATCATGGAATTTCAAATAATCAAAATAAATCAAGCACACAAGGCAAAAAGTAACAAGTATACAAGAGAGGCCAAAGGGCCAATCAAACAAGGGACATGGGAATATGTCACTCAAACTAGAAAACAAGCATACAAGGCATGTTTAAATGCCATATACACATACATTTGAAACAAACAAGTTGGCATGGAATCCATAATCACATAGAAGAGTATAGATAAAGTACATTGGAAAATAAATTAATGTAAACACATGAATAGAAGTGAAAAACATTGGAAAATGTCCAAAGGCACATACAGGAGACAAATAAGAATTGAGAAAATGTAATCACATTAAGATAATGCCAAACAATCAAAGAAAGCATGGAATAAATTGGAATTACAAACACATCTAACTAATCAAATCAAGAAGTGAATATATGTAAGACATATTAGTACAAGACTAGGTATATGCTAGAAAATACACAAGTAATATATACTAGTGAGTGTTGATAGAGTAATATGTGTAATCTAGTGAATAATGTTTGTCAACATGATAACTAAAGTGTGTGGTGTAGGAATGACATAACCTAGATGGTGTAGTCATGTAGAGGATGCCCTTGGTGGGTATGTATATCGATGTGTGTCTTGAATGTATAAGTAGGATGCCCCCTCAATGGGTAAAGTGAAGTGATCAAGGAGTTAGAAGTCATTTCACATACTCAAAGAAGATCAAGTGAATCAGGCTAAGGTAGATAAATCAACAAACAATAAGCATAGAACATCAAATATAAGTCTATCATAGTAGTAGAAATGTAGAGCATGGATGATGTATACAATCAAACTTTATTATTATTTTTGACAAATTTGATTTTTTTGTGTTTTGAAATAAGCTATTGACAATCAATCATAAGAAGACTATGCACAATAAATATTTAGAAATTGCGTACAAGAAATTGAAAGGAACTATGTAAAATCAAGTATTAGGAGACAATGTACAAGTGATTTTAAAAACTAATGTATAATACAATGTGTGAAATGCAATGCTAGATATGGACTCTACATAGATGCATGATATTCATTAGATTTTTGAGTTTCTTTCCTTTAAGTGAGGCTAGACAAGACACTTTAGGGCTAATATTTTATGTAATAATGAATGGACCTAGATAGTTTGGTTTGCATTTTACTTTGATTTCTTCTTTTTCATTGACATTTCAAAGATTTTATTTGAGAATAAGATCATTAAATTCAAATTATCTAGTGTGAAATCATTTGTTATAGGATCATTTTATACATTCCTGATAGATTTTGAGATGTTTTGTTACTTGAGTGTGTGTATGGTCTAACTACTCAAGCTAGTGTAGCTATTTTTTGTGATACTAATCGTCAATGAGAATGACTTTTAGAGAGACACAAAGGGATGGGATTTCTAATTCTAATGGTACAATTACTTTTGTGCCATAATAAGGGAATAAGGAGTGGCTCCTATGGGCATATGAATACTTGTGTGATAGGCCCATAACACAAATACTAGATGATTATGCCAATCATCTCCAAATTTGGTCACTATTTTGCTCAAAATGCTATTGATGGTTTCATTGGTGGGTTTTTCTTGACCATTTCGTTATGGGTAGTATAGAGTGGAGAATGTGTGATTAATCTTATATTTTGTGAAAATTTTATTAGTTTTTTTGTTCTTGAATGATGTTCCATTATCAAAAATGAGAGGTGTAGGAAGGCTGAAGCATGAAATAATGTAGATGTAGCCTTTGTGACTAAATTTTAGACAAGCATGAAGTGTAGAAGGGATAACATGCATATCATGAATCCAATGCCTACCAAGTAATCGATTATAATTGAGGTCATTTGGCATGACTTGGCAAGTATTTGGTAGTATCTTCGGTCCCAAAGTAATATTGAGTGTTACTTGACCCATGAAATTTTGGCAGATGTCAAAACCTTGAATGTTCATATCAGATTCTAAATCATGAGGTTGTATATTAAGATGTTTAAGAATAAAAATGTTGCAAATGTTGAGACCTGAGCCATTATTAACTAATACTCTCTTTAACCCTACATCATTAATTCTTAATTGTATATATAAAAGTAGATGTTATTCAATGATGTGTCATGGGGGTAAATCCTCTTTTTCAAAGGAAATATACTATTTAGTCCATTGCATTATGTTGAGGATAGGGGTAACATAAGTTGGTTTAGTAGAAATAAGAATTCTAGTATTGTGAAGGGCTGCATATAATACATATTTATAAACATCCAATCATTGAAGGAGCTCAAGAACTAAAACTCTATATAAAATGGTGCTAACCTACCTATCTTCATAAACTTGGGTGATAACATGTACTGCATGATCTACTATAGGCATAAAACTAGTAGTATGGGATAAGAGCTAGATGAACCAGGGTTGAAGGTATGAGGGATAGATAGACCCACTAGTGTTTGCTTGTGTCTAGTAGTGAAAGGAAAATACTCAAAATTAGCCAATGAGTGATGTGCATCTATGTAGAAAACATGCATGTGGAATAAGATGCATGTAGTTGAAGTAATGAGTTGTGCCATAATATGTTTATAAAAAGAATTCCATATGAGATATAGCAAGCAATGGATAGAAAGCATGAATTTTTTCACGAATTCATAAGAAATTTTGGCATGTGCTATGGCATTTCTAATTTGTTTAGAATGATAAACTTGAAAAAAAATTCCATATGAGAGATAAAGAGCTAGAGATGAAATCTTGTACAAAAGACAAGTAAACTTTACTTTGAAGAAGTATCCTACTATGTTTAACAATGAATTTATTAAAATCATCCCATATTAGGAAAAATAAGAATGAAATGTAAACATATGATAAACTTCATCATTCATGTACATGATAGGACCAATGACGGTCTCTTTGTTATTTGCAAGAAATGTGAGAAAATTTTGTAAATAAGTGAGATTCATTTTATGCAATCTGGTTAAAGATGTAAGGTAATATCTCACAAGTAATAAGACCTAATATATATAGCTAGGGTTTTAATAAAAATAGGTTTTTGAAAATTACTATGGAGTTTTGAATTTTGAATGGATTTTTTGATTTAAATATGCTAGGAAAAATTCAAAAAATGATTGGAAAGTTATCAAAAAATTATTGGGACCTAGTATGGGCAACTAGGGTTTAAAAGAAAATTATTTTAAAATTTACTACTAAATTTTAAATGAATTTATGATTTAAATATTAAAGTAAAAATTCAAAAATTTATTGGAAAATTTGGTAAGAATTTTACCCTAGGGTTTCTAGGGTTTTTGTGTGCAAATGAAGTAAGTCAAATTCACCAAATGATTTAACAATTTTAGGAATATTGGGGTTTTATTCCTAATTTATTTAAAGTTCTAAGTAGTAAAATTAGTCAATAATTATTCCATAATTAACCTACTAATTTGTTAATTCTAATTGTTGTTTAGACTTTCTAAAAATAACAAGTAAATAGAAAGAAATCAAACTTAGCTTGAAATGGTGTTGATTCAATTAAGACAGAGGCTAATATTGACTGTGCTGGACTAGGACACTATCAAAAACTAAGATATAAACTTCATTTTCTATTGGATAGGATTTATAAAATTGGATACGAGTGGTACTAATGTTGTAGTCCTTGTCTAACACTATTATCCTAAGGGTCTGAGCTTTCTAGGTTTTGTTTGGTAGTCTATATGACCCTATTTATAAATTTTTGAAAGTTATAAGTCTATAGAGCTCCTTGTAGAGAATATTTTCTCTTCAAACCCTATATTCCATTGTAATTTGATCAATTTCAAATAAGAGGGGGGGTTAGTGTGTGTAATGTTCACTGGATGTGGATCCACACCCCTTATGTGGGCATGTTACCCACATACCAATACTCTAAAGACAGATCAAGCCATATGTAGTTCTCTCTTTGAAAGTACTTGGTGCAATTATGATATGAGAATTCAAGGAAATGATAAATACAGTGTACTTGAGATGATTAGAGATTGGTGTAAAGATTTGAATAAGCTAAAAATAGTATTGGATGGTTATATACAAAGAATAGGGAAATGTGCCTAAGTATTCTTGATTTTATTCTTACTTTCTTTGTGATATTTGCCAACCCTTTCCAAATTATTTTTGAATGGGATTTTATAGGGATCTATTGGTCATAGATTGAATTTTCTCACATTAGGCTAACAAGGATAAGGATGGGAAACCAAAAAGATGGACTGTTGGGGCCAAAAATGATCTTGGACAACATTTTAAAAGTGGACAAGAGTGGCATTGGTGCTATTATCCTAGTGTGGCATTATTATCTTAGGGAGACAAGACCTGGGGGATAGATTGGTCATAAAAAGAGGGTCCTGGCTTAGCTAAGATTAGGTCTAGAAGGCTATGAATGATTGGGAATTAGTGAAAATAATACTATGAGGGTCATGAGAGAAAGAAAGAGGGACATATGGGTTGTGTGTCATTATCCATGCTCAAGTTTCCATTTTTTGTATTTTATATGACTACAATTACCAAGATCATCAAACCTATTATGACTCTCATCTACCCACTCTAAAACCTAGTTACCATATTAATTAGTCATGAAAATAACATGACATTCTTGAATAGCCTACTCATACCTCAAACCATTCCTTATGTATCCTTAAGAAAACTCTATTAGACAAAGAAAAGAGTATGATAAACATTGATACATTGTATGGGTATGGGAAAAATTATGAAACATGTCATTAGGGGGTTAGAACTTTAATTCAATAGCAAAAATAAAGTTGGATGTCCTTCAATATGGGAAGTTATCCTAGAAATAATGGTGTCATGCTTGACATAGATGGACTCATCCAATATTGAGGAGAAGTTGACCACCTATGAAGAACATCAGACACCCCATCACCCATCTTATCTTCCTTCATTCAACCCATGTCAACCTCATGTTGAGATTCCCATCATCACTCATAAGCCATCATCAAGTGATTTTTAGAGTCATTAAGGTCCTTCCCAACTCCTCTCAACCTTCCCCTCATGGAAATCTATCCAATGGGGAGTCCAAGAAGAAACAAAGGTTAGTGTTGAAAAAACTAGTCACCATGAGCAATAAATGTTTAATTTTGAAGTATCCCTTGTTAGGCAGATTGAAGTTATAGATAAATATTTATACCAGACATTGGCAATTGTAAAGGAAACATCATCTCAACTACACATACCTCCTTTCACTCTTTAAGCCACAATACACACTATGTAAGAAAATCATATGCCCAAGTTTTCATCTTGGATTCAAGTCATGCAGTCAAGAAAAACCAAAGCTACTCAATCCCCACCTCTCCCTACTCAAGAATCTAAGTCATTGACCTCATGGAGATCCATCCAAAGTGATATGTAGAAGAAGGAAGAAGTGGTGATTATTGAAGACAAGTATCTAGATGAAAGGAATGAGGTATATATTTCATCTCTCTTATAGTTACTCCAAGGATCTTCTATGCCACTTATGGAGAGAGAAACCATTATTGAAGAGGTAAACATTTAAAGTCAGATCAAAATTATAGATAATGATGATGATTTGGATGATCTTGAGGAAATGGTTCTTGGGATACCTCTTGGTAGGAACAAACATGATTCATTCTTCCATAGTGTCAAAAAATATGAGTTGCAGGAATAAGTGCATGTAGAAGATGAGATCCATGAAGAAGAAGTTTTATGTGTCATAGAAGGTCATTTTTGAGAGACTCTTGATCACATACTACCTATCCCACATAAATATTCTTCTCAAGAACTTAAATAATTAACCACTGATGAGTGCAACCCAGCGAAGGAAGATAAACATCAAGGTAATTATGAGGATTTTTGGCAAAAATATATGGATATTTGCAAATAATATCAAGCTATTCAAGGTCTTATACTTCTTATTAAAGATCTTAAATACCAATAAACTATTGAATTTATCTCATAAGAATAAAAAAGTGCATGAAGATGATAGGGATGGACAAGTGTTTATTGATCTAATAACTAAGATCATTGTTCTTAAGCATAAATCAAATGAATAATTTTTGTCATCCAACATGACTAGAGAAATAAAATAGGTCAATCATGAAGACCTTGACAAGTCATTTGTTCATAAGGATCAGAATGAAGTCACAATGGAAGATACATAAGATCATTGGTAGCCAATAAATGAATAAGAATTGATAACATTATTGTATAATAAAAGGATTTTGGGAGTATGATGATTAGGGCTTAGGTTCATACCCTCAATCCATGCAATTCATAATGAAAGTTGGGATCCCAATTGCATCATCAAGGAGACATGAACATCCAATTTATATTTACTATAGAAGAGAGATATCAAGAGATGAAAATCATATTTTAAGGTTCCATGATGAAAAATCTAGCTTTCCATTTGATCCTGGAAGAAAGCATCTTTCTGTAGGTTAGTTTTTCTAGGTTTTCCTTGTTATAATAAGTGATTATCACAAATAGTAGTTTGCTTCCCTTTTATCTTGTTTTTTATGTTTCCTTAGGTTAGTTGTCCTTGATTTAGGTTAATTTCCCTATTTTGTGTGTGTTTCCTTTCTTATTTTATTAGGAATTATACTTTTAGTTAGAGGTTTCTTGAAGTCAAGGTTCAAATTTGTCATTATTTCATGAGTCTAAGAAGTCATGAATAGTCTAGGTTCTTAAGCATAGTAGGCATGATTCCTATTAGATTCATAAAAATGTTAACATTTTAGTCTCACAAGCCAAATATAAACCATTATAATTAAAATATCTTGATGGTCTTTACTTCAGTTTGATTTTGATGCCTCATAGTGCCCTTGTTTAAGAGAAAAAAGACTAACATAAGCCTAGGGGAGCTAGACCATCATAACATGCCATTATAGGGATAATCTAATAGTTTGGGATGTGATCAAGGATGTCAATTTAAGGCCTTAGTAATTATCCATTTTCATTTAAAAATATCAACAAGATCTTAGAATTAAATATGGGGGTACTAAGTGGTGAAACAACGTTCCATCAAGCTAGTAGATCAATGGCACACATGCATCTAACTGAGTCAAAGCATTAAGCAATATCAATGGTACATGTTTGTTCATATAAATCAATATCAATGATCTTCATAAAATTTTGGGATAGATCAATGGTTCACATTCAATCATGAATCAAAGATCTAATGATATGAGCAAGGTTAACAAGTTAGTAGATCTTAAGATTAAACACAAATGTGCCAAGTGTCTCAATCATGGAAAATTATAAGCAGATCAATAATGTGGATCAAAGGTATAAAATTCAAGGGAATTATATTGAATTTGAGGTTGACATGTGCCATAAGCACACTCAATTATAGGAACTGATATAAGGGTCCACAAAATGCAAGGGAGATTGACAAGTACCTCATTATTAAGGGTCAGACCAAAGATTGATATGGAGTTTCCAAGTTGAACCATCTAGATAGAAGATCACTAATAAATGGCCAAAATAAAGGTCAAGAATAGAAGACTCCAAAAGAGATCAATAGAGTAGGTTTAATCAAATATTCAAAAGATGCAAGATGGCGACACATGTTAGAAAAACAATAATCATATTTTAAAATATGATAAAGAAGGTGGCAGGGATGCCACATAGGCAAACACATTAGATCAAGAGATCATGTGAACATAGATAGGAAAATTCATAGAGCCAAGATCTAGATTTGATCTAGGTTGAGTTGGAATAGATATCTTAAAGGGCCACTATTAAAGCTCAGTTTGAACCTAGTGTGAGGGTTTAGAACTTGTAAACATTGTTCATTGATATTGAATTAATGTTTTATAGTTGTGTTTATTATATTTTTAAATTGATCCACATGTATGGTGAGTTTTTGGCTTTCATAAATTTTTAGAGGAAAAAATAGGTCTTTCTAGGCCTAATAGAGATCAAAGATGGGCAACTAGCTGTTGAAATGAGATCAAGTAACCTATGTATCTCAATTGTAATTATGGTTATATGAAAATCAATAAATGGGATTGGATTTCATATATAATAAACTTATGATAAATTTTGAGATAAGGTGATATACATATTATTGTGAAGAGGTATCTCATCTTTTGACACAATCTTAGCTTCGACAAGTAGGTACTTGTAGCCACTCAAGGTAGTTATAGTCATGGCTTTGTCAGGTGCATAAATATGAGTATTTTGTCCTTATAGTGATGGGTATTAATGTAGAGGATCATGAGAAGGATTCATGTGGAGGGGGTGGTTTCTTCATATAGTGGTCTTGACCTTCATGATCCATCCTTCCATGCTAGGAAAAGATATAATGGCATTAATTCAGGGAAAGACTTGATGCAATTTTATGTAGCTATTATGACTAGTTATAGTAGTAATATTGACCGTGATCATTATGACCCCTTATTCATTCTCCCACACATCCATTAACATATCTCTCATCCCATTCTACTATAAATTCAAGCTTTGAGCTCTTTATTTTTATCCCTCTCTTGGGCATGACTACACTCTACCAAGCTGATCTTTGTAACGTCTTAAGATAAATAGATGACAATTTTTAGATTTCTTTGTTCTGGTATAGTGTGTTAATGTCAATTTGATTTTCATATGTGGTATAAATATCTCCCTTATCAAGTCCTAATATCACCTATCTACTAGTTTATCTTATTATATAGGTCATGTTTAGTGTTTAATGCCATTTTATCAAAGCTAACAAGTGGATACATTAATTGGTTAGTGCCTTAAATTAGGCCTTTCCATCACTTCCCTTAGATTTTGATCACTGGTGAACCTTTGCATGAAATATTTATGCATAATAGACATTTGGAGTTGTATATTTAGTATTTTTCTTATCTCATTAGTGTTTTTAGAAGTTCAAATATAGTGGATGAGTAATCAATTTAGGTGCATCACCAACATTAGCTTAGATTTCCCTTTTAGATATCTTTATCTCCCTTTTAACCCCAGTAGTTAGTATATTTTAGTGGAAATTAACTGAGTGATACATCATAAGAGCTAGCCTCATTAAAAATCCCAGAGTTCTAACCCAAGATTAAGTAACCCATAGCCTAGGGTCATTCCCATATTGGACTAGATTTGATTAGAGGACCTGAATAATCCTTTGCTCATCTAGGGTGAAATATAAGTCTCCAACACCTACCTCACTTCATATCATCCACTCTGTCACACATAAAAAATATGATTTTTCCAAATTTGGTGCTTAATTCACATTTTTTGCTAATTAATATCCTTGTTTATATTTTTCAATTTGTTAGAAAGTACAAGTACTTTATGATTTAATATCTACTTCATTTATATCCCATAAATTCATCATGTATATATTAATATTTTATTTTATTTCCATAATTAGAGTTTTACAAAACCTTGTGGTATTATGTTAGCTTGTGTTATCACCACTTTAATTTTTTTCAATGTTAGGTTGTTTCTTCGTATGTTTGAATATTTTATTTAAGCTACTCTTGTAATTCAATAATTCATATGAATTTTCAAATTATATCTCAAAAGTTCAATCCATCATATGGTTTTATATTCTTATATCCTGATTTGATAGTTACATTATGGATTAGTGAACCATAATTGTGTGTATGGTGGATAAATATAACCTTAGATATAAGTATAGTATTATAGAATGTGTAGAAGAGATCAACTATACTAATCTATTCAAACATATTTGAGATAAGTTGAATACTAATATGTAGAGATGTAACTTCTATATAATATGTAGAATAGGGGAGAGTACATATGTTTACAATGAGCTAGTAAGGATAATAATGTAAGAAATTGTAGTAGAACGGAAAGCTTCCTTGATAAATACCTAGAATATTATGAAAGAATAAAATAATACATGTGTTTGAGTTCTATAGAATTTTTTTAAATGTTCCCTTTTGGTGTGTGAGAGAGAGATATCAGCTATATATATACACATATATTTACAATATAAAAACATAACACACCCACATCCACACCCCCTCCCATACACACACATGACTTAATGATAGAAATTAAAACATAAAATAGCTAAAGGAGATATTTTTAAGAAGTCACCTCATCTTCCCTAGTTAAGTGATGGTTGGATCTAAAACATATTGTACTGAAAAGGTGCTCTAACATTAAATAAACATGGAGTGTGATATATAGTGTGAAACATGGAATCAAAGTAACGGTGATAAAATATTGATGTAAAATTATTTTATGTAGCTATGTGGTTATAAATAACATGTATAAAATGAATGTAAAATATGGTTGATGCACTTAAAGGTTATGATGTGATGAAAAACATCACAAAATTTAATAATGATGCATGAAATTATATAAACTATGAACACTCCATAGTAAATATGGCACAAGGTTGTAGATGATGTGAGTGATATGACATGAGGTGCACAATAATGTAGAAACTATGTATGTTGCAAAGTTTTTATGTGGAATGAGAAAAATTGTGAGTGTTGTGAAGTAAGAGTGTGATATGTATGGGACAACATCAAGAAATTCATCAAGGTACCATGAAACTTAACAAATAAAAAAATGCATTTAGTGAGGTGTGAGACAAATGAGAGTTATGTATAATGCTACAATGCATTATTCTATTATTACGTATGATGACAAATTTGTGTACTTATTATGATATGGTCCAAGGGTAACGAGCTCAAGTTATAAAATAAGAGTAAGAAGGCCTACATGATGGTGATTAGGTGTGACTTAGGATACAAGGTTGTGCATATATAATTTTCCATTTATGAATGAGCAATGGTATCCATTGTGTTTTTAGTTAAATGTGGGAACTAAACCTAAGCTATTGAAAGTTGCACCACTTAGCCTAATTAGAATGGTGATGAACTTGACCACTCAAAAAAATGATTAGTGTTATGCTATATGCATATGACCATCCTCTATAAATTCAATGATCCAATCTTTGTCTATGGGAAATAAGTTCTTAGTATCTAAATCATAAGGATTATGTGCCACTGCTAACTCAATAAGTGGAGGAAGTAAGGCTTAAATAGATCCATATTGAATACTAGGTGCATACACAAGTATGAAGGTAGATCAAGAATGAATTTAATATCATCAATTTCATAAAGGATGGTGTAAGGATCTTAATTCATATGTTTTATCTTTTAGTGTGGACCATTAAATAAATCCTTATGAATGTAAAACTAGATTTTATTTATAACTCAAAATGCATGATGTGTGTGATGTATATCATATGACTCATTATAATTTTATTGTGAATATAATAATATATTGAATTTTTTTATGGATATATTGTATGTTTTATAAAAAAATTATGATTTCGCTGCTTCCCTTTCTTGTGTGTTTGATTTAGATCTACCTAGCACATAGTATTAAATGTCTATAAGTATCATATTATATAACCTAAAACATGCCTAAAATGTACTATGCCAAATATAATAATGAAGAGATATGTTTTAGGCATGCTATATGTAAAATAATTTTTCATCTTAAGTGAAACCATGCTCATGATTGTACATTTGTAGAAGATGAAAATTTATGTGGCTAAAAAATTCCTTTTTTACATCTATTTGTATATGAAACATTATTGACTGATTCAATTCCATACCCATTGATTCCCACAATGTTTGGAATATATAAATAAAAAATATCAAGCCTTTATCATATACAATAAATTTTAGGAGTTCAATGGAACCCATACATGGTTGAATAAATCTTGTGTAGTGATAAATAAATCAATGAATTTCTTACAAATAATGATGGTATCCATATTTGGAAACCTACACATTATAGTGAGCACTACCTCATGATAATTTTTTGTTATAGGTATTCCAATCATGAAATCCATGCTAATGAAATCCCATGGTGTAGATGGAACTGGTATAAGTGTTTAAATTCATAGCTTCCTATTTGTGGGCTTTGTGATACAACGATGAATGAAATACTCATTGATGGTGCACCATATATCTATACTTGTGAGGCTAATACAAGTGAGATTGTAATGTGGATAGAATATTTAACATTAAAGTGTTACATTGTCTTAAAAAAATTTGCCTCTCATATGAGTATTTAGTGAGGTACTCCAAGAGCATAAATATTTTCAATATTGAAGAGAAGATTATTAGAAAAATATAAGTCCTAAAACTGTTTACCAACACTAATGGATATGTAAGAGTATATGAAGTCCTTGTTATATGATTAGAGGGATAGAATGCATATAAAAGTTTCTTTATAGACTCAAAAGTGCATTGTTGTGTAAGTTTCTAGGTGAAGGTTTATTTTGCATGTAAAATTTTAATGAGGGGCCATGCAATGTCTAAAAACCCCAAATCAACATGAAGTAGAATTTATAAAGTCTAAGAAAACACTTAAATTCTATGAAATTGTGCAAAGTAGGTCAATCTGTGATCACCTTGACCTTATTGATATCTACATGTATATAATTATAGTTAAATATGCAATTGATGTACTAGATGTTTGTGATGTCAAATAAACACTTGGATAAGCTGGATTGTAACCTGTGATTGCATAGAGTGTATGACACACATGAAATATGCTCTAGATTCTCCTCCCATGTATTGTTGTATATGATGATGCCATCCAAGTATAAAATTATATATTTTTGAGAAGCAACTAAAGTATTTCATCCATCAGCTGCATGAATATTTATAGTGCATTGATCAAGCTAAGAGGCAAGACCTTTCATTAATATAATACTTCCCATGTATTTAAATTTTTCTTCTAGACATCTTTAGGATGGACTAGAACCTATTAGTAATCTATATTTAGGTTGATCTTGGTGAATATAATAGCACCTTAGATTTGGTCTAGAAGGTCATCAATGTATGGTAGTGGATATCAATTATTCATTATGATTTTGTTGAGTGAATGGTAATCTTTGAAAAGGTGCCAAGTTTCTATATTTATTGGACACAATAACTATTAGACTTTCATAATGAGAATATCTAGGCTCAATCTTTCCTTAATAGAGGAGATATTTTGTTTGGAGATGGAATCCACTAATTATTTAAAATTTATCAATAGTACAAATGGATTTTCAGTAGAAGGGATCCAAAAAGAATTGATGCAATGCTTTACTATGCAATTTTTTTTAGATTCCTTTCAAATATATGAAGAATGAAACACAATGATTCATTATTTTATCATTTTTTTATGATGATGTTTACATAGTGTGAACTACAAAATATTTCTTTCTCTCCAACATTGATGCCTCTAAATGGACCATAAGTAGCCATAACTTTTGCATGTGTGATATGAGTTTGTGGCATTTATTTTCAAAGACCACTGTGACCTAGTCATAACTGATGACTCAAATAGGTTTACAAATTGGTATTTGATGTGACAATTCCATCTCTCTAGTTTATCTTGATATTTGCCTTCAATTTTGAACAAGTAGGGTCTTCAATGTAGTATATCACAAAACACAAGACCTATGACGTCGAAATAAAAACTATCCTCCATTGGTTAGTATTCATAATACAAGGTGATTTTTTTTTAATCCATATATCCTTTCATATATAGAGACACAAAAGTAAGTATGGACATGGATGTGTTGTATTAGGAAGTGAAAGAAGATGAAATGAGTATTTTAAAATTATGTTCTATTTATTCCCATTATCAGTAATGACATGGAAATGTTGTATTTTGACCTAAAACTTAGTGTTCAAGACATTTTAATACTCCTCTGAAGTATTTGGTGTCTTAGTGTAGGAACTTAGATGAGAATTATTTAGATCAATGCCATCCATGGCTACAATAATTGATGTATAATAATCAAGAAACACTTTTTAGGAGTGGTATTCAAAATCATCATGGGTTGATGTGTGAGTGATGCCAATGACACCACTTATTTGTTGATTTCTTCTTACCTTTATCTGAGTTAGAATGTATAAAAGTCTTATATTATTGTGTATCCTTAATTGGTTTCTCTCCCTTGAAATTTCCTTTTATTAATGTGAAGGGGTATGCAATGGTGCATTATGCATGAGATAGATATTAGACATGCTACTAGATGAAAAGGTGAGATGTTGATTCATATTTTCCTTGGCTTAGATCTTGGAGGCATTATGATAAACTTTCCTCATAGAGCTATAATTCAATAAATCCATATTCAAATGAATATAAGGTGAAATTATGTTGAAGTACTTCAACATATTATGTTTTTTCTTCATGTTAAATCACATGCATGTAGTGTAGTCATGGAAGTCATTGGTGCAGTCTTACACCACCTTCTCCTTGAAATGGATTAATTTCTATAAAAATATTTGTTCATCTTCAAAGTGTATTAGAGGATAGTGCTCCTATTTTAGCATGCTAGTGAAATTATTCCAAGACTCAACTAGAATGAAAATTTGTGCACGTTGTGCACTAAGATTTTCCTAATAATGAGAGACTACTATGGATATCTTCAACAAAATGAAGTTGATTTTATCAACATCAATGAATTTTATGATATAAAGTTTTCAATATTTCTATAGGGAGAATAGATGGAGTGGGAAATAAAAACAATTTAAAAACTCAATAATTATACTATGATTCAAAATGCCCATAATATCTCCTCTATTAATATTTTAATAGATGATGAATTTTGGGAGATTATAAGGTGGTTAAGAGGTATCCTTATTTCCTAGAGTATGTTTTTTTGTCTTAACAACTAATGGAATGTTTATGATCCTCATGTGTTGAGCCTAAAAAATATTGTTTTAAATGGTTTCTTCATCATGATAATTTGGATATTGAGGCCCTTGTGGGGAAATGGTATTGGTAGTAAAATATTTTTGTGTGTAATAGTTTTGAAATTGTTAAACATGTTTTTTATTTTCCTTTTACTAAGCTTGTTTAGTATAAAGTCTTATCCATTTGATTTTTTTACGAAGGAGATTTATTTCTTGGTTTTATGTTCTTTTTGGAATTATAAGTTATAATAAAAGGTTACATCCCTTTATGATTAAACTCTAGTATTTGATGTCTAAAGAGGCATTGTGGCTCATTTGGAAAGAAATGAATGATGATATTTTTCAAGGTATAGGTAGGGAGTTATTGAATTCAAAATTGAATTCATTAATCACCTTATTATTATGTAGGTTAATGTCTAGTTGTAAATTCATAGATAAAAGCTGATGGATTTTTTTATCTTGAAATTTTTACTTTAGTTCTTGCAGGAGCAATAGTGAAATTTTTAGTGATATGGTTGAGTTCATGCAGTAGTAGTTTGAAAATTGAATGCAAATTTAATGTAATAAGTAGAATTACATGCAAGGAAATTTGTTCATCTTTGGGGTAATCATGATTTCAAGTTTACATTTCTGTGTGTAAATTTCTTTGTAACATTAATAATCTAAAATCAATATGAATTCCATTTTCCTCAAAATTATCTCAATTTTATTAAAATATGAATTCAGATCCTTAATTTATATATTGGTTTATTTGATATCCATATTAAAGGTCTATGTTTGAAATTAAAATACACACAATAAACCATTAATCCTAAATCCTTTCATGGATTCAATGTAGTTATGAGATTATAAGAAAAATATCTCGACCACGTGAAATTTTGGAAATAGGTCACATTTATAAATTTAATCTAATATGTACTAAGGTACATTCAGATTTTTATAATAGGTTTAGAATTTAATAATTTTTTATTATGGCACCAAAAATTTAGTTTTCATATCTTGAAACTTAAATTGGTCTTATCATTTTGGTCATTAGAATAATTTTTTTTGGTGGTAACCAGTTTTCTAGACAAAATTGGAAGAAGCTGAATAATTAATTTTGTTACCAAAATAATTTAAAAGAATTAAAAAATATTTTGGTACTTTCATTCTTAGTAATGTGGTATATTTTGATTTAGTATGATACCTTATTGTAGTTAATGTGAGTGTGTGATGGGGTTCAAGTTGAGTTAGTTATACAACTCTCATTTGATATTTTTTCCTATCAAACTTTAATTTCTCTATGGAAATTGTATTTTTATGATTGGTCTTCTTGATTAAATTATCTTAGTTACAGGTAGTTGCTTAGATTTTTGATATTTTTTGATCATCTAAGAGCTTTAGGATTGTTGTGGTTTCAATTTATAGGGATTTTTTTTCCTTTTTTGGGTATGATAATTTTTATTTTGAAGTAGTACTCAAGTTTCACATGAAGTTTTTAGAATAGATAATATCCCTTTGTGCATAGTTTGAAAATACTATATGCACATTTATGACTATAAAATCATTTTAGTTTATATTGAAGAGTAATGGTATCTTTATTGAATGATTTTATTTTACAATTGAAATTTGGGAATGGGATGATAATGGGTTAACCTTCATTTCACCCTAGAGGATTTATTTTAATGTGATAATTCTTCTTTAGTTTATTCCTTTGAATATCCTTTGCATACATAATGGGTTTGATCAAAAAATATGAGTTGACAAGTTTAGATATTAGATGTGTATCATAATAACTTATTATGAATTTTATAAGTCATATATGTTATAATGTACAACAAATTAATGCATTTATAAAAAATTATTCTTTGTAAAATTCAATTTTATGCACGTATATAAAATTTTACTATGTTAATTTCAATAGCTAAAAAACCATCTCTATAAACCAGAAATAAAGTAGTATGATGGTCATTTGGATGTAAAATTTAACATGGATATAAAATATACTAAAATGGCCATTTTAAACAAAACAAAACTTATTTTTTATTAATGTTATTTTCATATTTCATATTCTTTATTCCAAAAAATTCTTTCAATAATGCATAGGCATAAAATTTGTAAAGAACAAGGTCTAGATTTGATGGTAGTTTTAAAAGTTATTGTAAAAATAGTTATAATATATTTCAAGTTATTATTTGCATGTAATAAATTTAGATTGATAGAAATGATCCGTAATCATCTGGATACTTTTCTAAATATATCTCAATTTATGGGTTTGTTTTATTTTGTCATGAATGAGAGGGTTAATAAATCAAATATAACATTATGGATTTAATTATTTTTAACTTAGTATTATATGAGTGATTAGTTCACATGATATTTGTATTAATGATTAGTTTAATTTATTTTAAATTTTAACAAGTCCCCACTTATTAGAGATACATTATGTCAATTTTTTATTCTTAAATTTAAAATTTTCATTCCAATAAGTTTGATTTATGAACTTAGTAAAAGTTTAGTTTAAGATAAGGTTAATTTTTAAATAAAGTAACCTAGTCTTTATTTTAGGTTAACCTCAAATTTGGTTATAACTTGAAATCAATTGAATTCCAAAAGGAAAAATCTTAAAAATACTTGAAGACTTAAATTTTAAATGAGTAACTCATGTAGGTATTAATCGTCATTTAATTAAAATCCATACTAGGCTTCTTGTGTCATAATTCTTTAAGATAAAATGTTTCTTGTAGGAGATCAAACATCATAGATTTTGATGGTGTAGTATTTTAATTGATACACACAAGTATATCTATCTTTATTGGATATTTATAAATTTATTATTCATTTATGGTCAATATATCTAATATTTTATGATTGTATAACAAACACCCATATGTTTAGAATACACTATGCCCAATATTAAAGAATATTTTATACTTTGTGTGATAAAATTTCGATCCTTTCATAATGATATAACATTTTTATGGCCTCTTATGTAATCAATCATGATAAATCAAGTGATTTTCAAATAGATATATCTTTCTTAATTGAGTTCCAATCTTTGTTTTATACCCCTTTTCATGTTATTTCAGTTATTAGTTTATTCTCTTTAGTTTATTTTATTTTTGTAGTCATTAGCTTTCTCTTAGTTTAATATAGTCTCATCTCTTTGTATTTCTTTTTGTTTCCCTTGTTTATTTTTATAGGCTTTCTAGCTTTTAGTCTTGTATTACTAACCTTAGTTTAGGTATTATAACTTAGTTTATTGTTATGCCCTATTTGTTTTTTTTCCTTGGGCCCATGTTTTTTTCTTTACATTCTTTCACTATTTTTGTTTTAAGCTTTGAGGGAGATACTTGATTTCATCATTAGTAAATGAAACAATATAATACACTTGATACATTAAAGTTGATAATACAATGAATTCAAATATGTTTTAAGAGATGAATTAAATATTATTGTTTAATGAAATAACAAATATACATTGAAATATCTGATTGATCTGATATTTTTTCTTCCTCTCCAAGCATTTTTAAATATATGATTGATCAGAGAATTGTATAGATATAAAGTTTATGAATGATGAATATTGAAAAAATGATATTAAGATTTGATAGCTTTGATTACTATCTTCTTTGTAGACCTAGTGCAAATAATGAGATATGCTATAAATCTTATTTTTTTTACATGTTTAAATGAACTATTTTACTAACAAAATTATCTCTGATTCCCATAAGTAAGTCAAGTATATTTACTTCCTTGAAAAATATTACTTGACCTTAAAATATCGATCATAAACCTTAAATTTGATTTCTCAATTTATAGTTTCCTAATCATTAAGTTGGTATTATTTTTACTTGACCTTCATGATAGGAAAATGGGTATATTAGTTGATGCGATGAATTTCACCATAAACAAATTTGATGACTCTACTGAGGACATTTAAATCAAATTTATTTTTTAGTATGGTGCATTCTTATTTATGAATTGTTTTCATTAAAATAAATGATTATAGTTGGTCACCAATTACGTACTCATGGTTTTCTTAATATTTAGTGGCCATAATTCATATTATGTATTTTAAAAATGGATTTTTTTCACTGACCTCATCCAAAATAAAATTCGCATGGCTCTATAAACCTATATTATTTCAACATGATTGAAAGGTGAGTCTCTTGAAAGTTTCTCATAATGTAATTTATTTGATTATCTAGATATACCTCATTCATATCAACAAACAATGATTATTTACCTCCTTTTATGGATGTAATTATTAGCTAGGTATTATAGTCCAACAATTGTAAAACATAAAATAGTCATGAAACAATTTTTACAATGTCATCAATTAGACTCATATACTACTTGTTTTATTGGTCATACATTTTGGCTAAATGAGATATATAACCTTATGTGATAATGGTTTATTGTTAATCATTTAGTTGAAAAACAAGTTGACCCAAATTTAATAACTTAGATCACCCTTTATTGGCACAAACATGAATCTATCAATGAATATTTATTAAGCCTCTTGTATTAATTTCATTACATTTCACTTTTTCTTAAACTAAGTGGAAACATTTTATATACTTTTTGGATAGGTAATCTACATAATGATTATAATATTTTTTTCAAAGAAGCAAGATTACATTTTTAAGAACAACTTTATAATTTGCTCATATACAAAATCATAATCAATATTTTTTTATGAATATGTTTTCTCAATCATGATATATTTAAATACAAGAAGTTTTTTGACCTGATGGTTAAACTTGAAAATAAATTCCCTACTAATTTTTCTATATATATATATATATTTTGTCTTTGATGTGATTGTGGAGTCTCATACTAAACATGTTACTAAACTACATGTGGATATAGAATTAGAATGGTCACATTAAGAAATAGAATATTATTTTCATCATGATGATACGATAGAAACATATGCTTATTATTCACTTAATCCATGACATAATGAAATCATTAAATTTAGTGATAGTCTCACAACATTAAAAAATACTTCAATATTTCCTTCAAATATTGATATTTTTGAGCATATGGAATTAGATTTGTTCACTCAAAACTCTCCTAAATAAAAAAATAATCTCTCTTTCAATGATGGTTGTTATTTTTTGAATGATTCTATTATTAATAATAGAGAATATTCTAAAATTTATTTAAAGATATTATATTTTTATATAAATTTTAAATCCAATGAATCTCATCTCTATGACCTTAATTTAGGCATAAAATTAAAGGGTTGAGATAAACTTAAGTTTTCAGACATTCTTGAGACTAAAATAGATGATACAATGCTAAGAGATGAGTATAAAACACTCAATTTATTAGATTTTCAAATGAATAATACTATAATATAAATTTAGCATGATGAATTTAAGTGTCTTAACATATATAAATTGGAATTAGATAAATTAGTAGTGAAAATTGAACACAAAATTTCTTTTAGTGGTATAATTTTTTTTTGAAATAACATCTCATAAATAACATAATGTGCTTATAAATTTTCAAGATAATTTATCAAAATCATTCTCATTTGGAAAATTCAATTTTCCTAATGATAAAATATCTTGGGTTGTTAATAATATTTATTCTTCTATAAATCAAATAATTGATTAGGAGATATAAATTGTCAATGAAGTTCTTAAGCCAAACAAGGAAAATTATGATCATTCTTTAGAAAGTATTGGAATTGATTATGATTTATTTTTTGACAAGTTTATTAATGATTTAGTTTGGGATTATAATCTATATAAAACCTTTGAAAAACAACTCAAAATGCATACCTTCTCAAAAACTAAAATCATGGTTGAACATAAAAGTAATCTTGATCCTAACATATCTCCTCGTCATTAATTTAATAATGATTTACAAATATCACAAAATCTTTCTCTCCACAATCATGACTATAATATTATATCTAGATACAATGAAAAATAAGTAAGATAAGTTTAATTTATTTGACTTGATATAACAAGGTCTTATTGTACCCTTATTTGGGTACCTTACTGTTATCAAACCTTTTATGACATTTTTCTTAAAATAAAATGATACAAAAAATGGATAAACATTTTACATATACTTACCTATAGAATTATTTCAAGTATATTTCATTTCATTGGTTTTTTATTAAACCTTTATCATTTTGTGTTATATCCCACACTGAAAGATATTTAAAAATGGTTAGTTTTCATTTTAACTTTTCATTCGCATGTAAAAATTTCCCAATTTTGTTTTCTTAGTTTGCTCTCATTTTGGTTTCTTTATCCTCAATACTTTATTTATTTATTTATTTGTCATTGCTACTTGTTTTTTACTTGACAATCTCATTACAAGTATGGAATATTATTCATGAATATTGAGTTATAATATCCACATATGTGACTGTAAGTTTTATCTCTTAACAAAGGATCACTTTCTTAAGTTAAATATGAATAATTATTTTAATAGATAAGCATTAATGGAAATATATTGTCTAATTTTTAATTGATTTCATAATTTATGATCAAATCTATTGTAAAAATGTTTGTCCATCTCAAACTTCCCAATTGTTTAAATCCTTTTCTTTATGCCATGTTAACTAGGCAAACCATCCCTTCTTACAAAACCTAAGTTTACAAGGGCACTCTGCATAACAACCTAGGAAATAATTTACTTATATTTTATTATTAACTATTCAAAATTCATAAAATATTTATTTACACCCAATCTTAGATACAAAATTGGCCTGCAAGGTCACCAATGTTATCTTGAAATTTGGACCCTAGTTGAAAATTTTTATACTATGTATTATCTTTATAAATTTCTACCTAGTGGGGGATAATTTTATTTAATAATATTTGGCTATCATTATACTTGTTGACTATGTTTGATCATTACAGTTTATTATGACAAACATAATTATAAAGTGTTCATGATTTTATCAACTAGAAATCTATGAAATTATTTAACTATTTATTGATTAATTTGATGCACAATTTTTATTATTTGAATAGTGGTGGACTTTTTAGTGACATGGTAGAGTTCTTGAAGTGCTAGTTTAAAAATTGAAGGGTAGTTTAATGCAAGTAATAGAATGACATGCAATTGTACTTGGTCATATTTGGGGTAAGAATGCTTTCAAGTTTACATTTATGTGTGTAAACTTATTTGCAACATTGATAATCTAAAATCAATTTTATTCAATTTTATTTGGAAATGTCTCAATGTGATAAAAATACAAATTTAGGGACTTATTTTTTATATAGGTTCATTTAAAATCCATGATGAAGATCTAAGTTTGAAACTACACTACACATTGTAAACCTTCAATCCTAAATTTTTGCATGAATTCAAAGTTGTTATGAGATTTTTAAAAAGATTATATTGCCCACATGAAAATTTGGAAATAGGTCACATATATAAATTTAATCCAATATGTACCAAGGTATATTCAAATTTTTATGACAAGGTTTGGCATTTAATAAAAAAATTATTATGGCATCAAAAAGTTAATTTATATATTCTAAAGCTTAATTTGGTCTTATCATCTTGGTCATTAGAATTATTATTTTGGTAATAACTAGTTTCCTAGAAAAAATTAGAAGAAGATAAATAATTAATTTTGTTACCGAAATAATTCGAAGGAATTACTAAATATTTTGGTACCATCATTTCTACGAATTTGGTATATTTTTATTTAATATTTTGCCTATCTATAGTTAATGTGAATTTGTGATGGGGTTTGAGTTGAGTTAGTTATACAAATATCATTTTTTTGTCAAACTTCAATCTCTTTAAAAAAGCTATATTTTATCATTTGTCTTCCTTGAATTAGTTGTCTCAGTTACACACAATCATTTGGATTTTTTAATGTTTTTTGATCATCTAGGAGCATTGAGATAATTATGGTTTAAATTTTCAAGTTTTTCATTTTGGAGGAGTATTCAAGTTTAAAATAAAGGTTGTAGACTAGATAATCTTTCTTTGTATATATTTTGAAAATGCTACATGCACATTTTAGTTTTGATTATGACTCTAACTATCCTATGGCAATTTATATTGAAGAGTAACAGTTTATTTATTAATTATTTTATTTTAAAATTTAAATTTTAGAAGGGAATGATAATGGGTTAACATTCATTTCACCCCTGAGGTTTTACTATACTGTGATAACTATTTTTTCAGTTTGTTCCTTCAAATATACTTTGCATGCATAACGAGGTTGTTTACAAAATATGAGTTAAAGGGTTTGGAGATTCACTATGGATAAAAATAACATATTATGAATTTAAGAGGTAATAAATGTTAGAATGTAACACAAAATAATGTATTTTGGAAAAAAAAATTGCTGCATAAAAATAAATTTTATACACTTATAAAAAAATTAGTATTTTAAACGGGATGGGTAAATGACCATCACTATAAACTAGATATAGTGTAGTATGACAGTCATTTGGATGTCAAATTTAAAAAGGATATACACTATGATAAAATAACCATTTAAAATAAAAGGTCTTTTTTTATTAATTTTAGTTTTATCTTTCATATCATTTAGTCTAAAAAATTATTTGAGGAATATATAGGCAAAAAATTCTTAAAGATCAAAGGCTAGATTTGATGGTAGTTTTGAAGTTCATTACAAAATGGTTTTAATATATTTTAGACTAGTCTCTTTATATATTAAGTTATAGTATGATATAAATGATTCATAGTCATCTAGATACTTGTAAAGTATATCTCAATTTATGGTTCTATTTTGTTTTGTTATGGATGAGAGCTTTTTTAAATCAAATATAACATCATGGATTTAATTATTTTTTATTTGGTCTTATGTGAGTGATTAATTGACATGATACATGTATTAATGATTATTTTAAGTTTTTTTTAAAGTTGAATGAGCCTACACTTGATGGAGAAACATTATGTCAATATTTTATTCTTAAAGTTTAAATGTCTCATTCCAATAAGTTTACTTTATGAACTTATTAAAAGTTTAATTTAAGAGAAGGTAAACTTTCAAATAAATTAAACTAATATTTATTTTAAGTTAACCTAAAAGTTGGTTATAGCTTTAGATCAACCGATTTCCAAAAAAAAAAAAGTGGATAAAAACTTGGAGACTTATCTTTTGAGGGAGGAACTCATTTAGGTATTCAAAGCTCTTGAATTAAATTCTATATTATGATTCTTCTATAATGTATCTAAGACAAGATGTTACTTGTAGGAGATTGAACATCACATATTTTGATGTTGTAGTATTTTACTTGATACTGTTCCTATGCTAGATTTGCTTTCCACATTCAAGAAAGAGAAAATGAGAAACTAAGAAGGACGAGGGTTTGTACGTACCTAGATTGTAGACGTGCGCACCAGAATTTAGACGATAGCAGGAGCTCCTCTTTGGTTGTGGAGGATGACACCTGAAAGAGAAAGACACTAAAACATGAAAAACATTAGATGACAAAAGGGTGGACTGCCAAACAAGAGCTTGGTCCTAGAAGTGCAAAGGCTTCTTGGAGGATGCCAGTCCACTATTAAAAACATAATGCTAATCAGAAATAGAAAGTGATAAATGATGAAAAATAGAAAGAAAGAAAGAACTTAAGGCAAATGTGTACCTGTTTAGAAGAAATTTGCTTTTATACAGTCGCCAACGTCGGTGGTATTGCCGGCATCGATCAGGTAAGGTCACCGACGTCGGTTATACTACTGACATCAGTAGGGGAAATGGATGAGGTCGGCTGGAGCAGTAGTCTTAGACAGAGTCTTTTTGGGTTACAGGTTGGTTTTTGGTCTGTAGAATGGACTGTGGTCTCGTCTGAGGGTCAAGGAGGTCTATTTAGAGGTCTGAGAGATTGCCTGGAGTTTTGAGGGACTTGTTTTGGGTCTGAGGGACTGAGAATGTTATCCAGGAAAGTGGCTAGTTGGGAACTAGAAGCACAAAGGGGAATGAATGAGAGGCAGGGGTCTGAGAAGGCCTTTCAGCCTCTTAGGGGAAGGGCAGGGAAGGTCTTGGCAGTGATTAGCTAAATAGATAGATTAAACAAGAAATAAAATGGAAAACAACACTATGCTTACCTCTTGCTTGCTGATTAAAGAATGGGAAAACCTGTTGTCAGAGTTGTTGAAGGACCTGCAAATGGAGCTATTGCTTGGAGCTCTTCTTGTAAGATGCCTGTAGCTGCTGGTGTTGCTGTACGAGGGGGAAGAGAAGAAAATATGAATGAAAAAGTGTCAAGAGATTTTTGTTCATGAGGGGGGGAATGGTTGTAAAGAATGGTCTTGAAGGCTATTGACGCTGGTAGAATCGCCAACATCGGCCATATAATGACCGACGTCAGTGGCTGAAGAATGGAGACAGAGGCTAAAATTAGCCTCTGTCCATTCTTGCACGCTGCCGGGTCAAGGGGCCATGGGAAAATGGTCGAGGGAGGCATAAATGGATGCGAGAGGAAGGATAAAGGGGAGATTTGGGAAATAAAGGCTAGGAAAGAGGTGGGGGGATCCAAGGAGGGGATCTAAGGTGGCATGGGTGAGGTGGAAGAGGGCCAAATAAATTAAAATATTTATTTGATAAATGGAGGGGGCTAGGACAAGGGTTAGGACATGGGCCAAGGGGGGCCAAGGGTGAAAGAAGACCTAGGGGTAGACACGATTTCAGTGTCTACATTTGCCCCTTTTTGTCTTGTTGGTTGTTCTTGATGAACTGTAAGACAAAAAAAGGAGTTGGTTGCCCTAGGTATGGGATGAGGTGTTCCCCCCTCAAAGCGAGGGTTGAGGGAAGGGAACCTAAGATCGATTGTCAATTTGACAGAAAGATGGATAGAGAGAGGGTGAGTGAGAATGTTGTAATAGTCATGATTGCGTGTATACCACTTCACGGGATGGTCAGGTCAAATTATCATAGGTCAAGGGTCGAGGAGTGCCAAAATTGAAATAACCAAGCCCTAGCATTAGTCATAGCTAATTGGGTTATTCAATCTAAGCTGAAGCTCCAATGGTCATCATGTTTTAGGTATCTCAGGCTCAGGAAGTGTTCCTAGAAACATGAAAAGGTCACAAGTAGTGGGGATCAACTGGCTTGCGATCTTATACTTGTGAGGGTCAAAAATAGTCTGCGCATAATTTTGCTAACCAGTCGTGGGGTAGCATACATGCAAAAACAACCAAGGTGAAGTCGTCTTGGAAGTGGTCAGGGTTGGAGGAGATAGGTGTGATCTCCATGGTCATTGGTCGATGTGGATGGATGGATGAAAGAATGTGGCTGAGCTAACCTCAGAACACTGAGTGATGCCTACATAGCCCCTGTGGTTAGGGCCTCAGGCCAATGCAGTTCTCCCTAAAGGGGAGGAAGAGGGTCAAAGGTATGGATTGGTCTTGGTCGAGGTCAAGGTCATGGTCAAAGGTTAAAGGATTGGTCAAAGGAAAGAATGGTTTGTCCATCAAGGAAATGAACAAATGAGGGTGGTCGAGCTAACCCTAGAAGACAATCATGTCATCTAAGTGCTGCCTACATAGCCCCAGTCTTAGGGCCTCAGACTAATGTAGTTCAGATGAAGAGGCAAAATGGTCGATGATTGGTTTGGTCATGTGTCAAAATGATGAGGAGAAAAAGATGTTACAGCCTTTTCCAAATGGTGTATTCTGTAACATTGGTTGAGAGGTCTTTCATCCCTAGCAATGTTCCATAGTCATGATGGATGTATGCTAAAAATAAATTGAGGTCTATTTATGCTTTAGCAAGTATTAGTTTATGCTTAACATAAATTGTGTCTGGTTGATAGTTTCCATGTGTATTGGTGTCCATAGAAACTAGTGTGAATAGGCTATGTGAGTGGTCTGAAAAGAGATTGGAGTTGAGTTGATTGGGTTTGACAAGTGATGAAGTTCAAATGTGACCAAAGTGTAAGTAGAAAGAGAAAGGCAAATCGCTCTTTCATTGACAAGGACCAGAATGATGGCATGGATAAGGGGTTATTAGAAACAAGAGCCCCGTTAATGCATTACGTCGTTGACTAGTGGTTATGTTTAGAGAAGCAATCAAATCACTTAACGTTAAGCAAGCTCAAAATCCCTTGAGTATGTAGGGGTGATAGGTTTGATTATGTGAGATGGATGAAAGGGGGAACCCTTTTTGGTAGGAACAACTTTGCCCCTTTTATAGGTGACCCCGAGAATGACTATAGACAAGTCCATGACTCTAAAGTTTTGTCAGTCAGTTTTTTTTTTGAAGGCAGACTAATCAATGCAAGAAGCCTACGAGGGGATGTTGTCTTATTTTTTGGTCATGTTGTGAAGCTGATCGATGCGGGAAGCTTCAGAGATAAGTGATGTGTGTGTAGTAAAATTTATGCATAGCCATCCTTCGAGGGAGTGGTCTATATTCTGCTTTTTATGTTTTTGATATGACTTTGGCCTAGCTGTCCTTCAAGGGAGCAGTCTAGTAAATACAACAATGATGATGTAGCTCTCCTTCGAGGGAGCAGTCTACATTTATAGTTTTATGACCTTGGAATATGCATCCCATTTTTATAGTTTTGATTTTTTTTTGTTGACTGGACTTTTGGTCATGGACTTGACTATAGAGGTTTAGAGGGTTTCCCTTTTATTAGGACGAAGTGTTCATGCTTGATAAAAGGGTTAGGATTGAGGGTTGAAGGAGATAGGAATGAGGGTGACAGGGACTACTCAAGGGATCGAGCTCAAGTCAAACGTCAAATGAATAATTACTTGATTAATAGTAGACTGGTCAAAGAAGCAAGGCGTAAAGGGGCTCAAGTTCTGAAGAAAGTCCTGACCCATGCTTGCATTATGATGCAAGGTCTGAGTCAATTGGGAGCAAACTTGCCCCATTTGCTTCATTCCAAATTGGTCACATGTTGATTGATGTTGAAAGAGTTGGTTGATGTTTGGTTGAGGTCGGTTGATATTTGGTCAATGTTGGGTTGGATGATGTGATTAAAAGGTTGGTTGATGTGTGGTCATTTTTTGGTCGATGTCTGGTCGAATGTTTGGTCAAGGTTGGGTCGATGGTCTGGTTGAATGTTTGGTCGAGGTTGGGTTGATGCTTGTTTGGTCGATGCATAGTCGAGGCTTGGTCGAGGTTTAAGATTAAAAGAGTGATTGATATTTGGTTGAGACTGGGTTGAAAGGTTGGTCGAGGCTTGGATGAAGGTTGAATTGCCCCAGCGGCTAGGGAGAATGTTTGATAGATTGGTTAAGGTTGATTGAGGCTTGGTGGTCAAACTGACTATGTTGATGTTGAATAAGGGGGTTAAAGGCGGCAAAGGGACAATAATCAGGTGTGGAGATCCCAGTTTAGGTGATGAGGCTTGAGAAGCATGGGTCGATGTTGATGATTTGTCGAAGGGGTGGTCAAGAGGATCCTTGATGAGAAGGCTATCCTTTTTCTAGTGTTGACAAATGACTACTTTAAGAGTGCAACAATGCTCAGTGTCATGTCTCGGAGTGTGGTGATAGTGACAAAATTTAGAGTTATCGAACCAAGATGGTCTTGAGCCGAGAGTTGATGAGTGGGGTGGTGTTGAAGGTTTGCTGACAATGTGGTCAAGAAGAAGGGTGTCTTTCTCCAAGCATTGGTGAATGACAACCTTGAGGGCACAACACTGCTCAGTGTCATGCCCAGGCGTGTGATGATACAAACAAATCTGAGTGTCATTGAATCAGGGTGGTTTTGGTCTGAGGGATTGATATGGTTTAAGAGGTGGGAGATTGATGTGAGAAGACTGCAATAATTACTGTAACAGCAGGGCATAAGAACCTACTAATGGGTCTGTGTGTCTTGTTGTAGTGGGGGTTGAGGATTTTGGTTTGAGAGGCGTAAGAGGTGTTGGTCGTACCATCATTTTTGTGGGTGGTGTAACCACACGTGGAGATGGCACTTTGTTGGTGATAGGTGTTGGATGTTTTGGAGGAAATATATGTCTAATGGGTTGAGGAAGTAATGGAGGCGACTTGCCTCTGTGAGGTATGGGAGTAGAAAGCACCCCTATTAAAGTGGACGGATGCAGGCCCAAAATTAAAGGTAATGATGAAGGTGGGGGAGGAATCCTTAGGTGTGGTTTAGTGGCTCTCTTTAATTTGGGTTGAGGACCACTATTGTGTGAGGCGAGGTTAGATACGGGTTTGGGTTTGGGTGTGGATAGAGGTGAGTGAGATGTAGCAATCTCAGGCAAAAGACAAGAGGAAACCGTGACTGGGTCTTCCTCGATCGAAATGGATGAAGAGACTGGTTCTTCTCTTGGTGGAGAAGAAATAGGAGAGTGTGGCTCTGCAGTTGGATAGAGCGTAGGAATGGTCATGGTCTCGATGTGTGGTCTAGGCATGGGGAATGTATGATCCCCCATTGATGACAAAAAGGACGAGGGTGAGGCAACTGGTGTGGGTGCCATCAAAGCATCCTCCAATATGAGAGAGGTTGATGGAGGACTAATAGGAGAAGAAAGTTCTTCATCCTATGGGAGAGGAATAGGGGAAGAAGGGTCTTCCACCTATGAAGGAGATTGGTCAGGGATCAGAGAATAGACAATGTTGATCGTGTGTATATCATGGTCTTGAGGGTCATTGGTCATGGTCTGGACATTGTTTTGAGTAGGTGGGTGATTAGGAAAGGGTTGTTTGAAGATGTCAATGTGTTGGTTGGTTGGGGCATTCAGGTTGTCCAAGATGAGATCACCCTTGTCTAGCATGTCTTGGATGATGTTTTTGAAGGTTTGACAGTTGTCCGTGTCATGGTCTTTGACACAGTGATAGTTCCAAAAGTTGTTATCCCTATACCATGCAGGGATAGGTATTAAGGGGTTAAATTAAAGTGGTCGGATTGAAGGGAGATTGAGGACCCCCTGCTTGACAAGTTTATCCAAGACATAGGCATATGAATCTCCAATTGGAGTGTATTGATGTTGTATGGATCATCGTTGGAAGTGTTTATTGATGTAGTCTAATGTTGAAAATTGAGGTTAGTTGGTTATTGTTGAAGATGATGGTCTAAAGATGACAGTGTTTGCCGACCCCTTAGACTGGGAGTGGGTAGAAGAAGGTTTGGATGAAGAAGGGTCATTAGATTTTGCGTTGTCATTACGTAATTTGACCTTATTTTCATCAATGGCATAGAGTTCAAGCTTTCTTGCCATTGTGAAAGCTTCATCGAAAGTGCAGAATGTTTGGATCCGCAAGGTAGAAGAGATGTGTTTGGCACATGCTTGAGAAAAGAGCTCGATGAGCTCAGGTTGAGGCAAGAAGAAGGAGAGCTAGTTAATCAAGCCTCTCCAATGGGCGACAAAATCAATTATGGATTCGTCGTCAAATTGCCTGATGGAGTAGAGGTCTGTGATTGAGACTTGTTTGGTGATGTTGATAGAAAAATGGTCGAGAAATAACTGGGTGAGTTGAGTGAATGAAAAGATAGAATGTTTAGTAATAGAGCTATACCAGTCAAGGGCGAGGCTAGAAAGAGACATGGGGAACGTGCGTAGAAGTAACGCATCGTCATGGGCTATGAGATAGCAAGCATGTCTGAATACCCAAAATGTTGTTGTGGGTCCTCCTTACTCTGAAAGTGAGTAAATTTAGGAAGCTCCCACTGATTGGGATAAGGTCAGATAGGGATGGAGGGATGGATGGGTTCATTGCAAATTTGCTCATATGATGGAGCATTGCTTAAACCAGAGATAGAGGTCTTGAGACTAGACATTTTGTCCATCAGCATTTTGATTATGTCTACTGATGGATTGGTGGATGGGGCACCCCCTAGGTTGTAGGGTACCTAGAAGGTGGTTGAAGAGGCGTATGACATACTTGGTTGCACTTGTGTAGGTGCAACATAAGGGTAGTGCGTCATAGGGATAGATGTTGTGGTCAAAGGGGCTCATGCCATGAAGTTGGAGGACTCAAGTTGACCAGATACCACCAGAGGTGGTTGAGTGGTGGCACTAGTAAAAGGATAGGTTGTCACTCCTGCTTGTATAGGTGCAAGAGTGGGCGAGGTCAAGACAATCAAGTTCTGGTATGGTGTATAACTCGATTGAATTGTGTGAAGTTGAGGGGGTAATGACACCCCGATGGAGGTAGGTTCGAAAATAGATGGGGAGGCCAAACTTTGCATATTGGCTATGGTCGAGTGACTGGTCGAGACAATAGGCTGAGTCATGATGGGTTGGGTAGCGGCTGACATCGATGTCATTGCCACTGCAAGTGAAAGGTCCTGCATTTGGTTTCTTATGCGATAGTTTTGGAGGGCTTTGACATTGAGGTCCAAGAATCTTTCAAAATCTTGGTCCTCTTCAGGGACAATGGGGATCTGAGTTGGGGTCGGTCAAGTAGGAGTTCTTTCAATCTCTGAGTGGAACTCCATTATAGGACTGGTTATGGACGGGGAAGGTGGAAGTAGTTGATGCCTTGTGTGGTCAAGAAAAGCCTTGGTTTGACTGCGTGTCAAAACCATTCAAGGCAAAAGGTTCAGGTTTCAAAAACTATGTTTTTTCAGTTTCAAAAACTCAGAATGTGGTTTTGGTAGAAAAAGGGGTCAGGTTTTAGGCTACTATTTTTAAAAAAAGGACTGTGATAGAGACTGATGTCGGTGAGAAAGATGGCCGACGTCGGTCAGAATTGATGCCAGCGAGAAAAGGGTATCGACGTCGGTGGTAAAACTGATGCCAGTGACTGTGTTTTCCAGAAACCCAAAAGATTTGAGAGTTTTTGAAAAATAGGAAGAAGAACATCCTCACTAGCTCAAACAAACAGATAAGAATAGAAAAGATGAAGAACACAAGCAGAGCCTAAGCGTTAAATCCCTAGAAATAAATTATTAAGCTCGTGTGGCTTATGCCTTAAAGTGATGTTTGGGGAGGTTCGCTGTTAGAAGGGTCCTAGAAGAGGTAGTCTATGGATGGTTTCATGTTTGTTTAGGTGCTCAAGAGTCTGGGTTAGGTTCCGTACATGGCCTGGTGCTAAGGATCAAGCTCCCCTCACTTCACGAGTCCAGTGGTAAGCTGGTTTTGCTTAGCCAAAATATACTTTCCCTAGAGATTAGACTCTACCAGAGAATAGAGTGGGCTTTCCCCTTGGTGATGAAATCCAAGTGGGATTGCCGAGACGGGTAAGGTATCTGCTGGGGGATGAAATCCCAGTTGGGCCTTGTCTCAGGTAAGTTTGATGTTTGATTTAGTGCAAGTGGTTCAGTTGTGTAACATCAAGTGGACTATGATTAATTCATGATGTGATTTGTTAATTACTAGGTGTGGACTAAGAAATGCAAGCAAGCAAAAATGATATGCAATGTGTTTTAAGCCCCAAGTTGAAATGTGAGTTTGAATGAAAACAAGTTGAGAAAGGGTTGAAGGATATGATTTTTGACTAGCTTGAAATGCAAGAAAAGAAAGAAAGGTTCCTTTTAATCCTACTTATGATGTCGTTTAGAAGAGAAGAAAGAGGTGAAAAGGGAGAAACCTAATGCACCTATATGAACAGAAAGAAAAGGAACCCAAGGGAGACCCTATGGTCCCACCGAGCATGCCAGAATGTTCCTACACTAGATTTGCTTTTCACATTCAAGAAAGAGAAAATGAGAAACTAAGAAGAAGGACAAGGGTTTGTATGTACTCAGATTGTAGACGTGTGCACCAGAATTCAAACGATAGTAGGAGCTCCTCTTTGGTTGTGGAGGATGACACCTGAAAGAGAAAGACACTAAAACACAAAAAATGTTAGATGACAAAAGGGTGGACTGCCAAGCAAGAGCTTGGTCCTAGAAGCGCAAAGGCTTCTTGGAGGATGCTAGTCCACTGTTAAAAATAGAATGTTGATCAAAAACAAAAAGTGATAAATGATGAAAA